>CAJPEV010005133.1:0-16883 GCA_905338385.1 Darwinula stevensoni
TCCTCTCCGGTCACAAAAGGATTACCGCAAATTGCACAATCCGATTGTAAAAGAATTTCTTTTCTTTCCTGCGCCGTAACGACCAGAGGTTTCTCGTGTTGCATAACGTATTCTTTCGCTGCATCCCTCATTTCAAAAATTGTAGTGAGAAAGTGAGAGACACAATCCTCTCCGATGTGGAACCTCGTTCCAAACATGTCCAAAAAAATCTATCACTACCAAATGATAGCAAAAAGGTAGATGTTTTTGCACTCGACTTGAACTTCCCACCTCATCGCATCTCAAGAGAATGCACTCGAAATCGGCATACGCGACCATGGGCAACCGGAGGCATTTTTTAAAGGTATTAAACTCCAATGTGGAGTTGTCTGGTGTCGGCATGTGAATTGCCGAAGCTGCGTGCGTCAAGCACAGACGCCTATGCTTGTCGTATGAGTTCTTAGAAGAACGTCCTGCTAGGCATCGATCGCAGTAGTGCTCACACCATTTCTTCCGAAAGTGATTCATGAATCCTCTCAAGTTCTTGATCAGAACATAGTGACCTTCTTCAAGCAGCAATAGAAACATCCGCGGCATGCTCTCAGGCATGGTTGAGGCATCTAATATATATAGACAGGAACACCTCGTTCCAAACATGTCCAAAAAAATCTATCAATACCAAATGATAGCAAAAAGGTAGATGTTTTTGCACTCGACCTGAACTTCCCACCTCATCGCATCTCGAGAGAATGCACTCGAAATCGGCATACGCGACCATGGGCAACCTGAGGCATTTCTTAAAGGTATTAAACTCCAATGTGGACTTTTCTGGTTTCGGCATGTGAATTGCTGCAGCCGCGTGCGTCAAACAAAGGCGTCTATGCTTGTCGTATGAGTTCTTAGAAGAAAGTCCTGCTAGACATTGATCACAGTAGTTCTCAAACCACTTCTTACGAAAGTGATTCATGAATCATCTCAAGTTCTTGATCAGAACATATTGACCTTCGAGCAACAATAAAAACATACGCTGCAAGCTCTCGGACATGGTGGAGGCATAAATGATGTGCACCCTATCTTGTTATTTAATCCACTCATAGCCTAGGATTGTGATGGCACTATCATTTCGTTTCTCAATGTGAGAGTCTTGCCCTTGTGAAACGGGAAAAGTGAGTCCCTGGACATCGTATTGAGCAAAATACTTCTTGAAAACCTTAATGTTTCCGAAATCTCCGTCTTTCGGAATATGATCAAACATTGCAATGCAATAAAGAAAGCACTGAACATCATCATTATGTGGATTGATGAGGAGCGCATGGACGTGAGCGTATCAGGAAGTTGTACGAATATGCTGCCTCGTATTGGATCGAAGCGGGTCACTTCTACAAGGAATTTAATAGCACTATCATAGATTCAACCACTCCCGCGATTCTCAGCCTCATCTAAGCTTCGTGTGAGGTCCAGACCGATCTGATCCACTCCGTCCTCTAGATTGTCATGCACGCCCATAATTCCAATCGGCTCGGTACGGATGTACATCGTGATCGTTTGTCGACCTTCTAACGTTAGGTGGTGACAACAAACGGAGAGCACGACTTGCATTTTTATGGCTTGTTTGTCCCACTTTTGAAAATACATTGAAAGAGTCAAGATCGTTCGTCTTGATAATACATATTTCAGGATCAGCATCCTCAATATCAACCGGAACATCTAAGGCATAATTTTCTGCACCGCGATTCGCTGCAGTTTCTTAAAGCGTGAAACGTCCAATGTGTTGTTGAACATCTATACCTCCGCCAACCTCGTTTGCTGGATGGAGTCATGGAAGGTGAACATCATGGATGTTGTTGATTGAGGTTGAAGTGATGACGGAATGCTCCACCGTTGCACTGAGGACTTTATTCAGCTCAGTTCACGACTCCCGACAGGACTCGTTGACGTATTTGTCACCGTCAATAGCTGCAACATATTTAGGGACCGGTTGTATTTTCACAGACAAGGCAAAAAACAAATATGGTAGCAGCAGCATCGCATACCTGGACGTTCTCGCATTGTCTATTTTCTAGCGTATCATCAGCATGAACTGTTGGGGACCCAGTGTGATGGTTATTGCATAGGGCAATTTCGAGAGGAAATCCTTGATTGTGCAGCGTAACATGTAACGGTGTTGTTCCCTGAAGGAGACAGACGGGAGTGCTTTTGCTGGCTGTCCCTTCTTAAGAAACGTTTCCCACAATGTGGACATGGATAGACATGACGCTCTTCCTGCAAGGAGAGGGAGTGAGAGGGGAAAAAGAGGCGAGATGAGGGTGTCTGATCTCCTTTATTTTCTCGCACGCCACCAGCTGTTTTTTACTTTCTCCCTCAAGCACACGCATGTTTAATTACTTTTTTCAGGGTGTTGCGCCTGTTGCGCTTAGCTCGAGCTCCATGCCTCTATGCCCTGACTCAGAGTAGTCTGGAATCCAGCATTCCATCAGACAAACGCATTAAATGCAGAATTGTGATGATTGCTTGATAATCATTCTTTCAGTGATTATTATCCTTCCTTTCTTTTTTGCTTGAATGAAACGAAATATATTTTCAAGAGAAATGCTTCATTAGCAAGATTAAGCATGAATCAAAGTGTCAAATCATGTGTCTCATATACAGATGAACATATACATTTCAAATCGATCTGAGTTGGTATACATATGCAGCGGTCGGGACGATAGAAGATACTGATTTTTATTTATCCCATCCTTGTTCATCTGGTCTGGACAAATGGTGGAAATTATGCCTCAGTATTCCTCAACGATCAGTTCTGAAGAAGCGTCTGTAGACAGGGGAATAAATCAGTAAAGAGTTTACTCGTTACTTGAGGAAAAAAGGGGAGACATGATTTTACCAGATTTGAAGAAACTCGTTGGAGATCGTCTTTTTATAGCGCCGATCATCTCCTTTCCTTCCTTTTCCATGTTAACATCGTCAGGATTGACAGAATTCTCCTATGGCAGGGGTGTCAAACATACGGCCCGCGGGCCGGATCCGGCCCGCGGAGGTAGTTCATCCAGCCAGCCGTCTGCTCTTCAAATTCCCACTTGTATTGACTATTAGCACAAACTACGGTGAAAAATTATGGGTGCGGCCCCCACACACCTGCAGGGTAAGGAATGCGGCCCGCCTAGCGATTTGAGTTTGACACCCCTGTCCTATGGGATATCCATGATGTTTCGTCCTCTAATCAATGGGCAGTTGGGTAAAATCTAAGAGAGTTCCTTGTAGGGATCGTCTCCGTATTCCCAGTTGTGCATGATCAAACGACAAAAATACAAGCCGTCTCATCGCGGATCCCGGTATAATATGGACCCCATCTTGCCATTTCATCAGTAGATACGATGTATCTCTTCGGGAAGAACTCAAACGAACAGAGTCGCCTAGTATGGCACAACATCTTCTTCCACTTTGGGTTCAACTCTTCATCATGAGATGTATAACCCTTGCTCAACGCATGAGGAAAATTCCACGTTCGACAGACATTTTCCAGACAGCAGGGGACACAGCCAATCCATTTCCTTGTAAAATTGGACATTTAGACCGAGTGTCAAGGGAACACCCACCTCCTCAGTGCCGCCCAAAGCATCGTATTCCGTCAGCCTATCCAGCAGCCTCACTGATCTTTCATCTTCTCTTTCTCTGTCGTCCATCCCTCTCTTTTTTTTATGGAACAGTCATACGAAAAGAAAGAGATAAAATAATTAATAGAGACCATCTGTCTATATCATGAATTATGCAAGCATTCATGATAGATTTTCCAATTCCTGCAGTGAACGATTCACTTCCAACATGATGTTCTTTTTAAGTTCTTAGAATGCGGAATGTTATTTATTGGAAGCCCCAATTGAAAAGAGCAAAATCATTTAACTGAAGTTAACCTGAATTTCCGAAACCCTTCACATTCGAATGAAAATGATATATTTCTCTTTCAGAAATGAAACCGATTACATAAATATTAATTCCATCCAAATTCTATTAATGCCAAAAATGGGCTCACCTTAACCTAACCGTAACCTAACCGTAACCTAACCTTAACCTCTGAACCTTGGTTGCTTTGCAATCAAGGTCCTCTGGTTTGAATGATATGAATCAGGGTTCTGGTCAAGTTGATCCAGCTAATATTCTAATATCTGTTTCCTGACTATTTTAGCTCTATTTATTCAAATTGTTAGGCAGTTTAGTCTCCTGGTTGCCGAGAAACTCAAACATATTAGGGAGTACTTTTTCTCTGAGAACCCTGTAGATCAGGTGTTTAGCACAATCAGTATACCTCTCCAATACAAGGAATTGTGCTTGCTGGATGGTAAGTCTCATGGAAAAGTAAAAGGAGTGCCTACAAGTCAACGATTTGACCCATATGACCTGGTCAAAAGTAATTGAAATCACAAACGCCTTTATTCATTGGATGAGAGCATCACGAGGTGAGAAGCTGTAGCTAAAAGTGTTTTTAAATTATTATTTATATATCTGTTGAGATGTCTCAAGGAAATCAAAGGGAGTTGGAGGAAGGAACAGCTACATGTTGAAGAAATAGAATAGGTCCATGACTTCAAGAATGTTGTCCATATCAACATCCCGCAATTCTTCAAAGAACACAATGATGCCTTTGGAGTCCGCTTCCAGAAGTTCAGGGAAGAAACGCAAATGCATGTTTGTATGCATCCAGTAGAAGGATGGGTTCCTAACGAGCAAGACTGGCAATACCCAAAGGAACATGTTGGCACTGCTCTCGGCTTCTTGTGCATCCAGGTATATGAATGCAAGGTATATAGATGCGAAGCATCAGGTAGTGACGACAGCTCAAATAGGCGCCATTTTTAGTCCAAGCCCGACCAGCCTTCCCATTCTCTCCCTCCCTAAAGCCACGAATGTAAACATTTTTCCTTGGAGCAAAGAGGGGGAAAACTCGAAAAATAGGCCTATCGCTTTTCCCGATCGGGACCTCCCCTCTTTCATCTCAAAATGCGTTGATTTCCATGAAAACGTGAATTACGGTCCTGCCGACATGACTTTTCCTTCTGCCTTATATCATTGCTCTTTTCATGCTCCATCAATAGTGGGTTGGTCAGATTTCAGGTCAGGCTGATTCATCTGCCACTCTCATAAGGGCCTACCCAAAGTAACTGATGGAGTGGCAGATCTGTGCCTAGCCTAGTACTGCAGGTGGCAGTTCCATCATCAATTTAATTGGATGAGAGAAGGGGCTATAAAATGCAACTGTTCATGTGACATTCCCTTAAATTTTGTAGAAACTCATCACATATCCTTGCTCCATGTGAATTTCCCCTCAATCCCCTCAAGAGTACAGCTTTTTTCATCTTGATTTCAGCTTGAAGGAATCTATCTTCCTTAATTTGGTTGCATTAAAGAATGGAAAATAATATTGATATTGCTACGGAGACAAAGGATTTCTTGAACAGCAGACTGCTTTATACAAGAATTAAATCTGACAGCAGCTAGTAGCGGATAAGGTGCATGTAAATTCATTGACAGTTTGATTTTTAAAGAAACAATTTTTTCTTTACTCCAAAAGATATTTGAAAGTGTGATGTGAGGGTGTCTTCATTTATCAGAGACACTAAGGGGATCCCAATTTCTCATGTCATAGATTTCACCTTCTTGGTAGGATATAAGTAGGAGCAACATGCTTTCAAATGAGGAGTGTAATGGATCTGCAACACTCTGATGCCCTTAAGACATCTAAATGATGCAATGCATCCCTGCAGTTCCTTCTTTCTTTCCATTACTGATACCCTACAATGGACCCTAAGGAGCCCCACACTTGGTTGTTAATGGATCACTTTAGAAGCACTGATGATAATTATATGTTGCTTGTTCTTCAGGCATTTACAGACTTTTGGGGTACATTTCCCCTTTCTCAATAGTTTTCGCTTTCCTCAGATATATTCTATGGTCAGTGGCATCAATACTTTATTTTTTCATCATTCAATGTGATCACAATATCATCTACCACAGTGACATTGAAGAAATTCTTCAAATAAAATCAAATCACAAAAGTAACAAGCATCAAGCAACAAAACATTTGGCAAATTATAACGCTACACTACAGATACTATCCAATCAATTGACTCATATTTAATATTCAACTGCCACAAAAAAATTAATATTAGGAAAACTGCAATGAGCAAGATCAAGAAGGTCTAGGCATGAAAAAAAAGGATTTAAAAGCTCAGAGCAATCCAAAAAAAAGAAGAAATACTGCAATGCAGATCAACAAGGCCTAGGCCCGAACAAAAAGAGGATTTCAAAGTTCAGTTCAACTCATGGCCTCTATGAACAGGACCTTCCCACCTAAAATTCAATGCTCGCCGATCACGTCTTTTTCGAATCTACGGGAGACTTGAACAAATGGGGCCCATTTCTGCTCCTGTTCGAGGAGTTAGAGACCAAACACCATGGCATCTCAATGCAAAGTAGGAGGAACGGGCCCTCAGCATGGACTAAAGATGGCTCCATCCTAGCTCATCATTGTGCCTGTGGGTCGTCCTTACCTGAGAGCTAGAGCGTCTTCGATTTACCTTGTATGAATGTAGTGTGGAAAAGTTCCAGAATATACTCTTTTCCAGTCAGGCGGGCGCAGGTCCAATATCCTAAGACATGAAAACTTTGGCTTCATAGGAAACGCACACAAACAAGCTGTGTATTTATTGCTTGTTTCTTTGCAGAATTCATGTCAAGTTTTTCATGATTTAGTTTTGTAGTTATGGGTGATATCAAGTAACGAAGACATATACGACGATATAATTTGCTATTTCATCACGATACGATTTCTTGCATTCAGCCTATCATTGGACCTGTGGGAATCAGGCGCCATGGAATGTTCTCTGGAACTGAGGGTATCACCGCAGGAATGCTAGCCGCAATTTATATGGAAGATGGAGCAACTCGTCCATGGATGGGAGAAGTAAAGATTGCTGACGGAGACAAAGTGGAGACAAAGTGGAGGAAGTGGAGGTATGTAGGGACTTACCACGGTTCGTGGAAACGCATGATTGGAGACACAAGTGTTTCTTCAGTACCATGTGAATCACTGTTCCTGTGGTTATTCACACCGAAGTTAGGCGTCAGTTGAAGAGCAACACAATAAATCGATAAGGCTGTACCAAGACACTGACGGAAAAATGACTGACTGAAAAAGAATAAGTATATTTAATATTTCCTTTTTTTTGGAATTGCTGTATCGTTAACATGTATTAATACTTGCAAATTAGGACATTGATGCGCTATCAGTGATGTATCAATTTCAGGAGACAATTGGACATAATCGGGACCCCTATGAAGGAAAGAGAGGCAGAGGATTAAAGATGACTGAATGAGAGCACACCTCCACATCTGGAAACAAGGCTTCCATGATGAACAGTATTGTTTTCATTGCATGTATTCAGATCTTGATCACTAATAGTATGCTATTAACATCAGGCTGAAGTATTCATTCATTGCTGGTGACAGGAGACCAGCCATGAGAGAAAGAAACGGGAGAAAGAGAAGGGGAGTGGAGATACCATGACATTTTATGTAAATGCAAAGACCCGAGGAAACTCATGGCCCAACAAGAAGCACTGAAGGAAGTGTTGTTTTCATCTCTATTACTGCGAAAAAACTGGATTTTTTGCTGATTGATTCCAGGACCTGTAAAACACGAGGATTGAGAGAGTGGCGAGGATGAATAGGAATGCTAATATTAAGATATAACCTATCGGCTTTAATGGCGAAGACAGAAATCGAAAGACCTAGGCAAATATACCATGACGGCAAATGGCTTAAAATTTCACTGAAATTCTTTAGTTTGAGAAATTATGATTATGCTGACCTGGGTGACTTTAATGCATATATTTCCTTATTTGTACTGATATCAGAAATCAAGCCGCTTCCCTGAGACATTCTTGAGATGAGAGGAACTTGTTCGGAGCCATATGACACTGACGAAAAATTCGATACTGCTCTCATTGGCATCTCTTGCGTTCCCTTTTGGCAAAATGATATAATCTAGGTATATGACGCATGAAAGAAATATGTACTAAGTCTGACAATAAAATGATGAGACCGACAACACTGTAATGCATGTGGCAACACTGGGTTACTGGTGCTGTAACCTGTCAGTGCATGTCTTAATTCTGTGCAGTGACAAGCTTGTCTTGATACTCTAGTGATTCCAGAGCAGCACCAATTTACCTAAAGTAGTGTTAGGGGCACTCCTGAAAAAATAGGTGATAATATTATGAACAGAGAATCAACGTCAAATTTATAATCGAACTCGGGAAAAAAAATCAGCTGAAGTCTTTGAAAGTTGAACTTCACGTTAAAATCAATTATGCTGTCTCTCTATCAATACACAGTTCTTCGGCAATCACTCTGACAATAATACGACGATCACTTCGCAAAAGAGTTCTCAAATTGTCGATGCTTTCTTCCGCTTTTGAAGTTGTCTGCGGTCCAGGTCGTCCGTCGAACAGAACTTCTTCCCTTCCTTCAGAAAAACGCTTGCACAATTTAAATACATTTTGTTCTGGAAATAACCTCATCTCCGTACCATCGTTTCAACATTTCAAAGACTTCAGTTGGTTTTTTCCTGAGTTTCATTAGAAATTTCACGGTGATTCTTTGTTCATAATAGAATCACCCATTTTTTGAAGAGTGCGCCTAACACTACTATTGGCAAAGTGGTACCGCTCTGCAATTACTAGAAGTATCACAAGTTTGTTACTGTTATATACTTAAGATATGCACTGAAAGGTTACAACAATCGCCAGTAACCGAGTGTTGCCACACGCATTGCAGTGTTGTCAGTCTCGTTATTTTATTGTCAGACCTCGTATGCCTTATAGGAAAGGGTACATGCACAGCCTAACATTAATTGGCGATTTGGGTCATATTCCAGTACGCACCAGAGGTGGTGATGGTGTTTCATCTTCCAAATTCCAAGACTGCAGGAATTGGGGAAACTCTCTCCAAGAACACAGAATCGGAATCCATTTCTTAGGAAGACATCTGGAAACCAATATCGAGAGTTTTCTTTCCTTGATGATGTACCCGTACAGGAATAGTTTAGAATTCCTGGTCCATTTAATGTAACCTACTGCCCTTTTTTCCTTCCTTTTTTGATGGCATCAGGTTCTTTTTCTGTCATTCTATATCGTATATTACATCCATTTCCCTTTCATGTTTCACGTATTGCATTTTCAGCGCGGCCCTTTCATGTATAATGCCATTGTGTTTTCATTATGCTTCCACCTGTACATTGGGACAAATAATATATATTTTTCTCCATTGTTCTTTCGGAATGAAATTGTATCCCCTAAAATCGCTTCTGATTATTTTTGTGGTGGTCCTAGAAGCCATTTATCGTAAATAAGATACTTTGTGACATGTTAAGGACTTATTTAGGCAACTTCAAATTTTCGATCACCGGGAACTTTTCCCCCTGCCTGGACTGGAACAACTGATGAGAGGAACACATATGAATTCGAAATAGTGGCCCACGACTGCAATTTATGAGAGAGCCGAGAGCCGAGATTTTCATGAACTAAGATTCTGGTTGGGAACCTGGATGTACTGACACTTGGATGTGTTTATATATATACAGATTTCAAGAGGGAAAAAAGGTTTCGTGATTTGAGTCAATAGTAACGTTAAAATTAGGCATATCCTCATTTTCTAGTTTCTCGAAATGATTCTTTCGTTTTCTTGAAGTTGATTTTGCTTTGGATAGCTAAATGTACCACATACCACTAGACTGTAGCAGTTCCTTCTTTTTCTTTGCTCCACTAAAGAAGTTGGCATGAACTATCAATGGTTGAATCTGTAACTTCACATTCATTCCCTGTTTAAAAAAGACTTCTCCATTTGAATACATAAGCTTGTCTAAACGATGCAAATACCTCGAATATTTTATATGCATGATGTCCTGAATTACAACGTTTAATGCCTCCTGCTCTTGGAAATGTTTGCAAGTATGCACACGTTTGACCGTCCTGCGGAAAACTTCTCTTACCATCGCAGTTGGCTTTGCAACATAAAATCCACCATTCATATCGTCATTGTCATCGACCATAAACGCCAGTTCAGCTTCATGAAACGTATATTCAATGTGCACCAGGATGTTGGGACTCAGCCAGACAAGATCGACATCCGAATAAAAGACTATGTTACCACGAATTAATAGCTTATATGTAATATAAGTTCTAGAGTATGTTAGGAGAATAGATGATGAGCTATTCCATATTTCCTCTTGAGATGACATTGGTCTATGTAACCATTTCCTTGGTATGATAACAGCATTATCATTCAACGATCGCTGAGCAAGAACCTCATACAACATGGAATCTATACAGAATACAATAAATTTGTGGTAATTGTTGCGTTTTAGACTTGCAATCCAGTTCAGGGTGAATTCCTGATTGGCATTGTTAGCAATAGTGATAAGGGTATATTTTCCCATTTCTCTGTTTTTCTCAACGAGCCGAAAAGCCTCCATCTCCCAGTCACAGTCATTCATTATGGACAAACGTCGCTTCAAAAGTTGTTTGGATTTGTCATGCAGTATTGGAAATGAGAATTTCAAAATGATTGACTCCGATGCCTCTGTCTTCAACTGATCCTTCCGGAGTACTTCGCCGAAGCTCTTGAACTCTTCCAACGCGCTGGATTCAATGCTCGCAACTGGCTGCTTCAGCTGAAGAGCATCCTGCGTGTTACAGTAAGACCAGAGAGTCAGATATTTTGACACAGTCAGTAGCCACAGCGCCATAGCTAGCATTAACAAGTAGTGCAACTTGTTGACTTGGATTTTTACTTTCATGTTTCCTGTTGGGAAGAACAAGGCACATATATTATCATAAATATTTAACGATGGGATCTCTCTCATTGCTAAATTGTTCCATTTCAAGAAATTCACTGCGATGCAAGAACGATTTAGCTGGAAAAAGGAAATCATTAAATCACAATGAATTCTCCAAGGCGAAAAATATATATTAAAAATGCAAAGCCTCAGATTATTGAGAAATGCCCCCTTGAAGCGTAGGAGGGGGTTGGAGCGTGCTACAAGAATTACAGTTAGGTCGTTAACTTCAGAATATAATCTAACTTTGAACCTACACATTTTCTTAGAAGTGCACTTTCCCGGGGAGGGGAGGCGATTTATTACAGCACCGTACTTAAACTGCGGAAAGAACCTCAGGCATACGCCGCTCTCAAATATACATGGTCTCCCAAAAGGTATGGAAACATTTCAAAAATTAATATCTCACTAAATAATGGCTCAAATAAACTGATGAAAACAGTAAAATGAAGTGCATTTCAAATATTTTTCAACTGTTACTGCAATTCCACATGGATACTATTTGTGGCTCTGCAGACCTCCAAGCGATGTTTAAGCTCTTGCCACAACTTACACAGAGTGCCATGTATAACCGTTGGAGAGATGCAACAATTCTGTTCTTCAGATCATATTGGAGACTGCTTACTCAAGAAAAGTTGATATTGTCCTTGACATAGACCCACAAAAAAATCCAAGGGGATGGGATCAGTCATAATTAAAGTCTAATTTTCAGGTTTTGCTTTCAGGTGTTGCAACTCCACATTTTAACAAGCAAAGGCATAGAAAAAAAAACATATCTGTGGATTGTACAAAGCAGATTCATTCCATGGCCACCAAGATCACTTGAACAAACCCAAGAGGAATTTTTCCATTGAGCTATGTCAAGGACATCGCTTACTGGCGAAAAGTAGGCAATCGATCAATATTTAAAGAACAGAATCATCCGCACTATCCTGCTAGTAATGCCTAACGCTGCAAAAGGTGTGATGAGAGCTCGAACATCGCTTGCGCTTCTACAGAATCACAAATGGTGCCCATGTGGAATTGGAATAGCAGGTTGAAAAATGTTTGAGTTCCAATTCATTTTACTGTTCTAATCATTTTATTTGAGGTATAATTTAGAGCGATATTAATTTTTTAAATGTTTCCGTATCTTTTGGGACACCCTGTATTTATTTTTCTGGGGAATCGAGTCGGAAAATGTCCCCAATATATAAGAAGGTTATGTACGTCTTTACCTATCCCAAAGATGGTCTTTCATACTAGCACCATGCTTAAGCAAACATTTCCTCCAGCCAACCAAAAATGAATATTAATGAGGACGTTGGTGTTCAATTGCTAAGAAAAGAGTTCAGAAAAAATCAGCCTTCGGAGGTACACGCCCTGGGGCCACCCTATTTTAGGTACAAATATAGAGGGGGGTGGGACGTTTTTAAAACTACGGTGGTAAAAAAACGCTCTATTGGCTTCTATGGGAAAGAGAACAATTTCATTAATGCAGTCAAAAAATTACATTGCACATGGGCTTGATATCAGTTACAATGTGGCAATGTATCTCGGCTTTTATTCAACAACTATGCCGATGTCAATGCCAAGATGAGTATGGCATTCAGAGAGTCAAGGGGTTGTGCTGGGTTCGGTGGTGTATAATGAAAGAATGTAACTACTGTGACAAGGAGTTTAATAAAAATGTTAAGTCTCGATGAATCCCCTGGAGGAATTTCTTCGAGCTGCGATGTTTTGAAGAAAAAAAATTGTCTTGGCGAATTAGACAGAAATGGAAAGAAGAAACCTAGAACACGTATAAGTGACATGATATTACTGAGCTGAGGGAGTATTCAGCTTTCATGGTGCATCCCCTCCGGGCATAGCGTTTGGGTGGGTCGGCTTTTTCAAACATGTTTCAATATAATAGGTTTACCCTTTTTCCTGATGAAAAAACATGTTTGGAGAAGCCAACCCATTTAGAAGCTTTGCCCGGAGGGGATGCACCATGAAAGCCGAATGCTCCCTCAGCTCAGTAATATCATGTCACTTATTCGTGTGGCATGTTTCACCTTTCCATTTCTGTCCAATTCGCCGAACAATTTTTTTCTAAACATCTCCCCTTCGAATAAATTCCCCAAGGGGATGTATCGAGACTTAACATTTTTATTTAACTTTTTATCTCAATAGTCACATTTAAGCAAAGTTTCAGCAAAACGATTATTTTTCATTTTCCTGAACTCATCGTCTCAGTCTCTCATTTCCTGAACTCATGGTCCATGCCAAATTTCAACTTTCCATGTCTCTCCGTTTTACCGCCTGGCAAAAAAAATATATACCAATGATACATTGGTCCTCAGCCAAGAGTCTTTCATTATCGTCAATGACCACTTTCAAAATTTCAATCTTAATGTTTTGAAAGTTATGCCTCTGAAAATGTTGAATTTCTATATCTTGGGTTCTATTTAACTTTACATGGGATCTGTGGTTATACATTATTAAGTTTAGGGCGGTGCTTGTTTGACCGACATGAGCTAGGTTGCAGTAACCACATGTGATTTTATAAATTGAGTGAGTCGTCTGACAGAAGGGTTGCAAAAGGGTCAGGTTCCTTCCCTCTACCCTACAGGGACAGATGCGGCAACGAACATTGTCGCATTTGAAGGCCAAGTGTATAAGTACTTACGAGGGCGGCCAACCCTCAAAAGTACTGAACGAAATAGTGCAAATAAACAATATAACTTTGCAATTAACCGGGAAAAGCAGTGAAGAAGGAGAGAGAGAGAGGACTCTAATAACAACTGCTCCTCCATCACTGGGGACTATAGCCCACACACTACCCATCACCCCGAAAAAGCCAAGACCAAAAACGGCAATACAGTCAACTTATGAAGCCATGAATACCATAAATTGCTGGACGCAAAGCAAAACGTTGACAGTACCAGACAGCAGGTGTTACATGAGTAAAGAACGAAGATAGAGAGAGTAGTTGGCTAGTTTAGCAATTACCCGAATGGGCAGTGAAACTGCTCTCATTCAAGGTGTGCCTATAGAATGAATAGAAGAAGACTGTAATGTCCCTCCCAGCCAAAGCCACCCCATCCCATCCACCTCTTGCACTGGGTGCACATGGTGATCCTCTGATCCACGGGGCACCACGGCCGTTGGACTGTCGAGAGTCTCATCCGCTCTTTATCGGTGAATACATATGTATATATAAATAAATCCTTCCACGGCACCTGCCGGTATTGGAGATATGAGGGGGAATGAACCACATCCCAGACCTCATACTCGCCTAATTCTGAAGGACACGGCGAAGGATGCTGGCCGTGCCCAAGATTGCTGTACGCTGGAGGATATCGAGTGATATTTCACACTCCAGCTTCCTGACATGTCCCTTGNGTTTTCTGGTCGCTCGGTCGATGGCTTGGAGTTCCGTAGGTGACCAATCGATAACTCCGAAGCTGTAGTTGAGGACAGGGGTGGCCAGGCTGTTGAGGGCAGAGATCTTGTTTTTGCCGGACAGCTCGGTCTTTAGTACGAGGCGGACTCTACAACAGATACAGTTCGACATTGGCGGTCCTTGCCATGATGAGAATGATTCAGCAAGCTTATATCCAACCCATGGACGATTGCTCAGGCCTACATTGACCTTTATTATTAGCCATCCTAGTGTTAAACTCTCAAGTTGCATATGTTGTTATATGGCTGCTATTACTCTATTATATTTGGAGATTCATATGCTATCAAGAGTGCCTCGACCATAGACAGGAACTACATACACCAATGGAACAATAGACGACATACTTACAATTGATATTTGGTGATCCTCATGCTACAATTGACATGGCGTCATTAGGAATATGTTCTTTGACACCTTTACTTTAAAGATGCGAGAATTGAACCCATGAACGAAGAAGTTTGCCCGCATTAGTAAGGGTGAGCATCGAAAACGGATGCCTTAGATCGCAGAGCGCCGAAGGCGCGTCCATAGCATAGAACAGTATAAAGACGATCGTGACTGACTGACTCACTGAAGCTAATTCTAACCATGTTCTAACCATGTAGCCTAGGTTTAATTCCCCGACCGTTCCTTGGCTTTCTTTCGACTTCTCATTCCTTCCAACTCCTGTCACTAATTCCCCTTAGAAAAATGCTTTTGCTCGAGTTGAATGGAGATACCCAGAAATCGGAAACTTTGCTTGTACGTGTCTATCGAGACGATAGGTTCGGAAAAATGTACAATTTAAGATCCATGCCCTGTTGGGGCATAATGTAAGGGGTCGACATATTCAAGTAATTTTTTAAAATGTGTATTTCGCGGCTGTGGAAAGATGAAACTTGGTACATAACCACCAATTGGGATGCTGCGTGTAAAAAAAATTTACTTTGGAAGATGTTTTGGAATAATTTACTTGCATCAGTTAATATGATGAACATGGAAAGTTGAGACTTTGGATTAATGTGACCAATGAGGCAATAGGTGAAAGAAAAATGCTGAGGCTCGATGCATCCCCTTGGGAATTTTTAGGAGGGACGATGTTTAAAAAAAGATTTGGTTGCAGCGAATTGGACAGGAATAGAACAGTGAAACTTGGCACATGTATAACTGACACGTATCATTATTTTTCAGATGTTGGAGTATTCAGCGTTCATAATGCATCCCCTCCTGGCAGGGCCTTTGGGTGGGTCAACTATTCCGAAAATGTTTTTTCACCAGCAAAAAGGGCAAGCATACGAGTATACTACTCAAACTTTTTGGGCATGTAGTTCACTGAGGAAGGATTTCGGTAAAAAAAAAGTAAATAAATACGGTTGAAAAGGTTCAGGGCACATATTTTGCAAAATGAGTATTTTCCCGATTTTTCTGATCCAGCAAAACAGGGCGCTAGAAAGCTTAAACTTGGTAAAGAAGTACACAATGGGTGGCTAAGAAAAGAAAATTATATGCTTTTCTAATATTCTAATATATATATATATATATATTTTTTTTTATAGGTAAGGTAAGGTAAGGTAAAAATGTTGGCTTAAATAGCAAATACCCAAATGGGCGGTGAAAACCGCTCACATTTAAGGCGTGCATATAGATTGAATTAAAGTAAAACAGTGATGCCTTCCCTAGCAATAGCCACCCAAGGTAACAGGCAGGCTATGACTGGCTCCTAGCCCAGAAGAAGAGGACATATAGCATATATATATCTATGGCAAAACAGCCTGCAGAAATGGGGCGAGGCTAAAGGAAGTTAAAAAGAGAACGGACAGCGAAGGATCTCATCCTAGAAATTTGTCAGGCAGCCTGCGTCATCGTCATTAATAGCATCCAGAGTCTTCTAATCTCTCCTTGATATACTGTTCGCTTGTTTTTCTCATGTGTATTTTATTTCTTAGGCTAGTTTTGAATGGTACTTCTTTTTCCATACTTTCGAGGGTTGGCTGCCCTTGTCAGTATTTACACTATAGCCTTCAAATGTAACAGTATACGTTGCCGCACCTGTCCCTATATGGTGGAAGGAAGAAACCTAACCCTTTTGCAACCCTTTTGTAAAACTAGTCACGTAATCTATAAAATCACATGTGGTTCCTGCAACTTAGCCTATATCGGGCAAACGTGTACCGCCTTGAACTTAAGAATGAATAACCACAGATCACATGTTAAGTTAAATAGGACCCAAGATATAGAAATTCAGCATTTTCAAAGACATAACTTCCAGAACATTAAGATTGAAATTTTGAAAGTAATAATTGACGAAAAGGAAAGGCTCCTGGCTGAGGATCAATGTATTATCAACCTTAAAACTCTATACCCTTATGGTGTCAATGATAGGTACCAGGGCATGAATATGTCCATGCATGTCGAACAGTACTGCGTCTTTAAATTCCTGCAGGTTTCAAAATACCCTTACGGTCTCAATGACAGGTACCAGGGCATGAATATGTCCATGCATGTCGAACAGTACTGCGTCTTTAAATTCCTGCAGGTTTCAAGGTTAAATAGGAAATACTATTCAAGGAGGCATAGACACTCTTCTAGGAACTGTAATCCCTATAG
>CAJPEV010005134.1:0-16879 GCA_905338385.1 Darwinula stevensoni
AAAGTCTATAGGTTTCCTATAAGAAATAACTATAGGTTTCCTATAGGACATTTCCGTAAGGGGCCAGTCTTTGTTTTGCGCATTCTGAGTATCCCTTCCTCCTGGATGAATATTCCATAGTCCTTCGCAAGAACATCGTGAACGATGTAGATGTCCTCCTGAAGATCAACGCCCTCGATTACGAATTCCGTAATCGGAACCTTTGCGCTGGCGGGAAAAGCTTCCCCATCGATTCCGTAGCCAGCCCATACATTGGGTATTCGGGGAATGTCTGAGGCCTTTTCGAGGTTCAGGATAAATCCCTCGATCGAGTAGGTGGAATGTCCAGTTGCTGGGTGTTTGAAATGGCCGTTGCGAAGCTCTAATTAAAGCGAGTTTACCATGAAGTTTTCAAAAAGCACCCTTGAAACAAAGTGGTTTCGCAAATTAAGCGGGAATTTTAATCAGATGAACGCTTTGAGTTTCCAAGCACTGATTGGTCAGAGATGAGTGAGGATTTAGAACGTCCTCATGCACTTTTATCCACTGATTGATTCCAAAAGTTCTTTCTTTTTCTCACGTTAAGCAGATCCCGCCACAGAATTGTTGAAACTTCCCACTTTTCGGGGCATTTTGAGTACCATGGTCATCACTACCCAGAAATCTCCCACCATCCATCAACGCAGAAACGATGCCTTTCGCTATCTTGTTTTATTCGTTCCCTAAGGAACAGAGACCGAGAACGGAATATGCTGCTTTGACAATCTCTTCCGAGGTCATCAGCCTCAGAGGTAGCCGCGTTAAAAGGAATGAGTTGGGGAAGGGGTCGGGGACCGATGGCTCTCTTGGCGTAACCTCCCAGGAGTCAGTCGTGCCATTCCACGAGGCTTTATGTTCCTTCGAGACGACTCGAGACGAATAATAAGTCTGGCTCTTTGGGTGACAGGCTCCAAATCTGTAAAAGCGAAACTGAAGCATATTAAAAAGCTCATTAAGAAGGTCGTACACAGGGACCTGGTTCAAGACGCAAGATATAATAGAAATATAAAATCAGCCCTTTTCCAGGAATGGATATCCTGACCAGCCCCCCTTTTGACAGATAATGTCCAAAGGTGAGACGCCACGATTAATAATCTTCAACAAAAAATCTTATCGGTTCCATCCGGGAAGGTCCGGGATAGAAGAGGGGGTGTAGGATCGGAGAGCAAGAGCAAGGAGAGAGGAGCAGCTTGTAGGGTGGGGCGGGGATCAAGTAGAGAATTGCTAGTGAGACGGTTTTCCTGTGTCCCTGGTGTTGCGTCTCTTGTCCCTTCATTCTTTTCATTTATCATCCTTTTCCTTTTGAACTTTTGAGTAATATTGAGGAATAATATGAATGACAGGTTCTGCTTAAGAGGGTAGAGTGAGGGGAGTACCCCACCACGTTCGCAAAAAATGCTTTCTATGTTCACTGTGTATGGCCACATTTCTCATTGGAAGTCGCGAGTTATTCCGCTCTAAATTCTGCGCATACTAAGACATCTCTGCGATAAAGGGGAGGCCCAAGTCTCAGGGGGAAGATCCACAGGTTTCCTTATTCTTACTGAATAAGGATCTATTCTTACTAATGGATAACTTGTGGATATCGAAAAACCTAATGGAACAAAATCGAATCTAAAGGATAATGTAATTGGTATATAGATTTTCTCATTATTAGCAGGCACGCAATTATAGTCGATTCACTGCAAGAAGATAATTCGACAGCTGAAATCCGTTGGGCCTTTTAGGAAGTCACATTCCATACATAAAAGTACGACATACATCAAATTGAATTGCATCGCGTAGTTCCTATCATTCTCTGGGCAGTGAAATTTCTCTCTTCCTAGGTTAAACAAAACAAATGCATTCATCAACAGTCCTGTCAAGAACACTCCATTGTGAGCGCGAAACACGAACATAAGCTGAGATAATGCGATGTTGGTCGGAAGAAGGTAGCACTGCTCTACAATTCGTATTCTGTTGCTATCATGTGAAAAACATCATAATTGAAAGTGAAAAACATCATAATTGAAAAAGGTAATTTCCTGCTCTTTTGGAATTTGCAATTCTATATGCTACTCTGCTTTTCTATAGCCACTCTCTCATTCCAAGTGATGGCTCCCATTCATCATACTGGGCTTTTGTGATACTTTTATCCTGTTTCCGCCCACCTTCCTAAAGACGTGTCTGTTGTATTTAGTGACGGTAGGTGTAATAGCTGTATTTAGTGACAAAGTTCGAGACCAGCGTGCTGTCGAAATATACAGTGAAGTGAACAGTTGAGAATGACAAGCAAATGCTTGCTACGTATGGACGTGCTTCCATGTTTTGAACGCATGCTGCGAGATGGAGTCCAATTCCTTTTCACATATTTTGATTGCCTATTTAGGAAAATATGGGTATAAAAAAATACAGGCTTGAGTCCCGGTACAAAATGAGGTGGGCAGAGGCGAGTGCTTCACCAAGAAGATGTGTGCATACCACTGGTCTCTCAATTTAACCATCGTCAGGCCTCCGATCTTGCATCGTACGAGTGACTCATCGGAGCGCTACATATTGGATGTTAAGTAGTGCACGAGTCGCGCACTACTCAGCATCCAATGTGTAGCACTCCGATGAAGAAACAAGTGTTTCAGCACGTTTGGAGAAGAAAATAGTCATCATTCACTCCAGGTGATTCATGACTTGTTTCGTCTCCAAACATGTAATCACTGCGTCGTTGTCAATTAAGTTTAAATCTTCCTTGTTTTCGGCGATTATTCGAGCGACGGTCTTTCCATCCATATGGAATTTCCCTTTTTCTGCTATCTCTTAAGGAATACAACTTAAATTTGTTCCCTCTCTGGGCCATTTGGACCAATAATATCCATACATCATTCCTTATCTGCTGGCAAGCTCTTCCTCACCAATATTTTATTTCCTCATTTGAAAGAAACTGACTATTCGATTACAGTTCTCTCTTTGTTCAAAGCAAGGCCAAAAGGTAGATGAGTATACAGTATTCGAGAGTGCGATGAACATTCCTGAGTTATCCCATCATAGGATGCATCCCAAACCAAAGATCTTCCAGATTGACTCGAAAGGTGTTCATTTATAATCCAACGTTTTTAGTGATAGTAGTCATTGTTTCTGAAGATGATAATCCTGGGATGCAAAAATATTGTGTGAAAATTGACAGACGAAAGGACGCGACAGAGATCGGCTTAGCGAGTTTCGAAGTGCAGAAGGAAAAATCCTGAAAATAAATGTCATTCCTCATGGGTGGGACAGGTCCTCCCGTCAGCGTTCAGGTGCTAGTGCAAAAATAAAATTTCAGTTGCTTTTGTAAAATCACCCTTGTGCCAAAAACGGCTGATGCTGTCCTATTGCCATCCCCTGTCCTTTTTAAATTATTATTTTTAACTCGTCCTTTTCCTTGTCCTCCCCTTCACTTGGCCTTGTACCCACTCCCCTCCCCTCGCCTCAACCGTCCTCGTTTGCCTGCCGACACGGCTTCGCTATCCTATTATTTTCTATTATCTATATCCTCCCTTCGTTGCGAGTCGATGAATGATTTCAACTTTGCGTTTAGTCATCATGCAGCGGATGTTGAACTGCAACCTTCCGTTGTCCCCGTAGCAGTGCAGCTTTAGCGAAACTATAGGATGACTGAACTGGGATGAGACTCGGATTTTTACATCTCTATTCTAGTAGGGGTTCCTTAGGGGATGAGTTTGTAAAAGCATGAAATTGTGCGCTTCTCCATGAAATCCCGTGGAATATGAGCGTCACTCGTGTGACCTGGGACCAAATTTTAATGGAATGAGTACGCGACAATCTATGTTCCATTTACTTCCAAAAGGGAAAAAAAGGGAAATAAGTTCTTGCACGAATATTTAGTACCGCTGTAAAACTTGATGATACGGTAGATATAAAATAAATCCTTGAATAATTGTGCGCAATGCTTTCAACCTTCAAGTTACTAATCAGATAAACTAATCGGAAACATTGTGATGTTGAAACGTCCTTTGCTTTATTACGAGAAGGCCGATTCTTTTGATTCGGACACTGTGTGTGTTCAATCGTTCTAGTCCAGGTAGGGGGTTACTTCTGATGGGTAGGTCAATGATGAATTGATATAGTTTTATTCATCCCAAATGAAGAAGAAAAGCCCGATAGACGATTTTGCCAAGGTAAAGACTATCTCGTAATCAAGACAGTTTTTCTAGTAGCACAAGATATTCGTTCATCGTTGGACCAGCGTTGGGCACGTTGGCACCAACTTGGCCAATATTGCCAATATCGGTTAAATATTGGCTCCAAAATATTGCCATTCCATCATCAGACCGACTCGATGATCCAATATGCTCAAGTTGCACTTAGAAGATTTTGGGATACGTTAAAGTTCTCCAAACCATTTGATGGAGGTATAAATCTCGCTTTAGCGCAGTGCACGAAAGTGTCCTTCCCAATTTCCATGGAATCGTCCCACACTGGAGTGTTTAGTAGCTCACAATATGTCTCCTCTAGTTTTATTATGGGAATCAATAGAATAGGACACTTCATTTGTTTCTTCTTTCTTCCCCATTTTCGAAACGGAATCATGGAACCGAGGTCATAAGCAAGCTCATACTCCCCAAGAGAACCCTTTACGAGGTAAGGTTCACCAAATCAGAAGGAAGTTTCAGTAAGTGGATAATGACATTGGGCTTCGTCCATCATTTTCTCATCCTGAAGGCGGAATGATTATTCTTCTCCCAAAGGGAAGGGAATGAGGAAGTGAACTTGCATATATACCATAGAACATAAAAAGGTGAATTTTGCATGAAGTGTACTATAATTAGTACATGCAGTGGAAGGCCAAATCCTGCATTGTTCTGTCTCCCTCTCGTCCATGTGCATTGTTATGGCGTTATACGAGTACGTGCTGTTCTAGAACGGCATATAGAATTGTCTCCGTCAAAGGCTAAGCAATGTTTACACAGGAAAATATCACTGTGTCAAATGATGCACAAAAGTGGGTCCCGGATCATCTGGGTGACACGGAATAATGTGTCAAGGGTTTTGTCGTACTGAAACATGTATTTTGGGACATATTACTACATCAGTAGGCGCATTTAAATGTGTCCAGCCTCATGACACGTTATTCCGTGTCGCCAGGCCATAATCCAGACGTATCAATGGACACAGACTGTAGTGCGTCATGGGACACAATTAGGGCAAAAGTTTACCAAAATGGCTTTTTCCATCTTTCTGGTAAACTTTCTATTCCCTTCTTGTAAAATTCCCATGGTTTGGACTCGAAAAACTCCTCCAATTCAGTTCTGACTTCATCAATGATAGCCGTCTCCATTCCCTCCAAGCGGTTTTGTTGACTTCGGAACAGATGGTAGTCTGATGGATCGATGTCCAGTGAATACGATGGATGGTTCATTATTTTCCAGTCAAAGTTTTCCGATTTCTGCAACGTAACCCTCGCCACATACGGACGCGCATGTGGCGACGGGAACTCTTCTCCTGTTGCCCAAAGCTGGTCGTTTTTAGTCCAGTGCTGTCTTCAAACGGCAATTTGCATGCAATAAAGTTCTTTAGTAATGGTTTGGTTGGGATTCAACAGTTCGAAGTGGATAATTCCATCTATATCCCACCAAACACTCAACAAAATCTTCCATGAGTGAAGTCTTGTTTCGGCTGCGGTGTTTCTCTGGGGCTGACCCATTGTCTGCGACGTTTAACATTGTGATACAAAACCCACTTTTCATCCCCCGTAACAATTCGATTCAAGAACGGCTCATTCTTCAGCCAGGAAAAAATACTCGAACACACACCTATTCTTTCCTAGAGATTGGTTTCCGACAATTCGTGTGATACCCATTGTTCGAATCTGGAAACCTTTCCAATGTGCCGGTTAATGGTGGAATGGGTTGAATGAAGTTTCTCAGCCATTTCTTCAATGGTTACAATGGGATTCTGCTCAACTGTGATCCGCAACAAAAGTCTTCTTCGAACTCCACTGGTCTTCCTGCACGAGACTCATCCTGGAGACTGTAGTTCCTAGATCGAAATTTTTGGAACCACCGTTGACACTGACTTACACTAATTGTTCTTTCCCCGTTCACTTGGCATATGTTTTCTGCAGCTATCGTCGCGTTCTTGCCTTTTCCATACTCGTACAGCATAATATGCCGAATATATCCTTTCGTCACTTCTATTTTAAACTCTATGAAAAGACAGAATAATCGAAGTACACTTATCAAAATTTGATATGAAAATGAAGACAAGTTCGTATCTAGATCAGTATTTATTTCAAATGCATACATACATACCGTAACCAATTTGTTTATTGCAAGCTTCTCGGAAAAACCGCATTAATTATGGGATGTCCCAATACCAACATTCTCGAAAAGGGAATTCAGCCCGTCTATACTAATGCCCATCTGTTCAAAAAAGGCATTATTTTACTAGAAGATGGCGCCCCAGCTCACACTGCGAGTGCAAGGCATAGGTGATATGAGACTCAAGAATTAACCATTCCGTCATGGTCTGGCCATTCGCCAGACATGAACACCATTGAGCACGTGTGGACTCTTCTCGACCGGTCCCTGCGAAATCGAGTCGATCAAGACACATCCCCAGAATCCCTGATACAGATTATGCGCCAGGTATTCATTTGCATGAATGCAAATGAGGATTGCAGATCTCGTCCACTTGATTTGTCCATGCGTTGCCACCTTGCATAGGGCAAAGGGCTGTGCCACAATGTATCGATATTTCTTCCAGATCTCGTGCATGAGTCTTGAAAAAAACAGGCGTTCTTTCGAACTTGGGTCTCTACTTATTTAAGTCTGTGTTTATGTCGTCATGCATGATTAACTTTCATTTGAAAGAGGCACGAATTCGTATAATTTCAATTGGCTACTCCGGCAAGAAATGAGACGCCCTAAACCAAGCTACAGTGTTCACATCTCGTAGAAGTTCTCTGAGTGAAATAAATTTCGTCAAATATGCAGGAAGGCCGACAAATACGCAATGGCCTGTTCATTTTGTTCAAAACTTCCGTGCAAAAAAAAGCCCGTCGCAGAAGACTGATGTGGGCTGGGAATTCGCGATCCTCCGCCTTGACGATATCCGTTCCCTCCGTCCCGTTCCCAGTTCCTTTCCCTGCAGTCCCATTCCATTTAACTGCAGAGGATGAGATCATATTCGGTGGAACGATCGTCTCATGAGCCGAAGGGAATCCGTATCAGGTATTCCAGCACGAGTCCTCACGTGATTCCGGCTATCTCAGAATCCCGCTTATTTATTATCGTATTGACCTTTCGCCTTATAGATGAAGGGACTCCGAACCAGAGGCCGGTGCTCCAAAAGTTTCGAGCCGTTTCGAGCCAACACTCCGCAATGGCATTCAATTCGAATGGAGAGACATAAGGAAGCTCTGTGCGAGTCTTTCTTCTTAGTTTCGTCACGATTCCGACAGAACATCGAGAAAAAAGACTCAGCATTAAAAGCTCGAACTACCTGGAAAGTCTGCTCTCAATTACATTCTGTTTCCGGCTGGGTTTCGGTCTCATCTCGATCAGCTCTGAGGTTTCGTATGTGGATCTCAGCCTGAAACGAGAAATAAAAGCGGCCCCGGGTCGGATGAAATTAAACCATGAAATGGAAACGAAGAAGCACGGCCCATTACTTCAGCGTTTTGGCTCGTTATTGTTGCAAAAGAAAAAAAGAGGCAAAGCCGTCGCATGGAAACGATTTGCTCGACAAAAAAAGGATCTTAGACTAAAAAAGCCTTTAAAAGGATCAAATCGGTTCAGACGATCAACCGGACAGAAACAGCACCAGGGCACATGCTGAAGCTACTGCAAAGAGTGAGAGGACGATTTGAAGAAACTGCCCTCGTGTTCATCGCTTGCATCGAAGGGGGCATTCCGTCGCTGTCGAGAGGAAGTAATGAGGTAAAAAAGTTCATTCGTTTCAATCTTCAGGGGCTTTTCTTCCTTTTCACCCACGGGCAGGAGACGAATATTGAGATTTCGGGTGGGGAAATCGAGGGGAAGAAACACAGATGGAAACTTTCAATATCACGAATATAACTGAACTGATGTTCCTGCAATTCCCGTTGTACTCATGGACACGGCTATCGTGAACTCATCTATCGAGACATCTTTCCCCAGATTATGGAGCACTTTGAATTCATCTTGAAGAAGCTCGAGAACTGACCGCACTTTCTTCAGTTTGATCGTTGGAGAAAAATGTAGCATTATTGGCAAAGTCCAGGTAATTACAGATGGCAATCAACCTCACGCTAGGCATGACTTCGTTGGAAAATGATGTCTCTCGTTGCGTCCGTTGAGCGACCAGTAAGATTGGACAATAGGCTCATATACCAGTGTCATTAGGATACTCTGGGCAAAGTAGGCCACAAGTTAATCCCTTGTCAAAGGCAGCGAAGTTTGTAGTTAAACTGCCTTTTGCAAAAATAGTCACTGAAGAAACAATAAAATATGCACAGTATGCCTTTTTTTGCTGCAGCGTTCATTGCTGCCTGATTCCGGGCTTTCCATTGAAAGGTATCACGGTTACAAGGTTCAATTGGGTGTCTTTCCATTTCAGCTTGTTTCCTGTCTTTGGAAATTTTGCTCAGGGGGGGATATGGATTCTATTCATAAAGGTCAGATTCAATGAAGGATTTCTCCTCACTAGTTTCAGTCTCAGTCGCATCACATGAATCCCTATCCGAATCGTTTTCAGCATTCAATTCCAATTATTCATCATAATTATTACCCATCGTGATCACAAAACTCACAACCCATAAAATTGGCTACCTGAAGCTAGATTAAACCATAGACATGATACATTTTCTCTCTATTTCCTCTCTTAACGCTCGACAGCGGTTATGACGCAAGTGATTGGTCTTCCTTCGCGGCCTCTATCGTGTTTCCCTGACGTTGTGAGACAATGGGCTAAGCAACTGAGAAAGAGGAGACTGTGTCCTATCCACACGTTTTTTCCTTTTCAGTTTAGCTTCAGCGGTTCCTGAGGTATGGTCGCACGAAGAACTCCGCGTCCCAGTACGTCATCGGTGATACGGGAAAGCCGCAGCGGGACGTACCTGTACGTCATTTGATGCAGATGGGTTAAGTAAAATCGATCATTGGGTTTTGCTTCCCTCAGACGTCGATTTCCGGATTATCACGCTGGGATCCCAATCCAGCCGAGACTACGTCGCAAGGCAGAGGAAAGGAATGGATTCGCGAATCCAGAGGGGAACAGAAAGGCTTACCCTGTCGGTCTCCTTTCTCGTGCTTAGGTACCTGCTAGAGGGCTCTTCATTACCCACCAGACTTATTATTATTATTAGTTATTAGTCAATGGCTACTAAAATTATTTATTTGCTTAAAGGAGGAAACCTTACATTTTCCCCAAGTTTCATCAACAGTGGACACCGACACATTACATCGACATCTTTCTCGCCATCAATACACTAATGTGAACAGAGGGTAATCATTCCAACACAAGCACACCCACATCTTGTGTACTGGAAGATGTGTGATGGAATTGATCTGTCAATGAACAGTATGGCAAACAGACTAATATATTCAATATTCATCAAAAGCAGCACAGATCACCTGTACCCTTCCACAGGCATCCCCTTAACTGCTCATGGCTTCAATGGTACATGCTTGCAAGATCTGCATCTAGATCTCGGAGAACAGGAGGAAGACTATCCCAATTTTCATCATGGCCGGGACACGGTGGAAGGCAGACGTGCAAAAGATCACGAAGTGGAGGCGGTCTGCGGCCGGTAGAGCACCATGTGGATGTGGCGCCTCAGCTTACGAAACAGACCAATCACAGTTTCGGTCTCCTGCTCGGATACGTCCTCTCTATTAACATGTGGTGTTCATCGATATTTGAGCATTGGGGGAATGGTGGCAATGATCAAGCTGTATGCAAGTGTTGAGTGAGAGTGCCACTGCTGCTCTTCCAATTATTTTGGAATTTAGACATCACAGAAGCATTTGAATAATGAAAAATTCACTATAAGCATGAACTGCCTAGCTCAAGCCACTATTGGAATCCTCACTGTGAATTGGTATGGAATGCAATGAAATTTAGATCCATATATTGTACCTGGCACAACAAATAATCATATACATCGGACTGGATATTTTGAATGCAGCATGCAGTGACTAGCTTAATATTTGATGATTTCTCGTTTTAAAAATAGCTGTTAGCTGTTCAAGACATTTTTAAATCTCAACATCCCATAGAATATGGAAAAATCGAAGCAGCCAACATTGAACCTGTTAATTTGAATATATAAGTTGATGTCTCATGCTGACAAAATATTCACACAGCATTATGTTCCTTGTCAGTTCAGAAATGATTGCTAAAATGCCTTAAAGCAAGTGCAGCCTATATCATACACACATAGGACAAAGGCCCATGGTAACTTCAATGACAATTTAGTCAAGCTGCCCTTCATTGAGATAGCAGCCAAAAGTCCAAAGTAAAGACAATTGCAAGAGCTGTAGCCTGCAACTTAGTCGTCAAAAGTGGAATGATTCGGACTTCAAGGAGGTAGTCCCCGACAGCATGAGTAACTCTTGAAAATCGTTTCATGATTTCCATCCCAAAGTGTTTCAATTCTTTTGTCAGTGGCTTTCATAATTATTCCCCAACTGGTTGGGCAAAGCCTTACAATGAAGTCACTTTGAAATTCCTCATATATAAAAGAGAACTTTTCCTATAACAAATTCTCCATTGAGTAGTTTAAATTCTAGAAGTGTGGACTACAGGTAGAATGCAACGACATTACCTCGCCACAGGGAGAGATCACTATCTCAACTACATCTTCTTCAGCATCATTGGGCCTGTCATTGTGATCGTTGGATTCATCAAAGACAGTCCCTCTCCACTTGATAAGTCCCATGTCCCCTTACCCCCTCGGCTCCTCTCGTTCCAGTTGGCCGACATGTACTCGTGGTTTCGTTGAAATTTCTTAGAGGGCTCAATCTCTGGAGGCAGAGAGGCGAGGCTGTGATCTGGGCTGTCACCAAGGATTGGGGAGGGAAGGATGAACTGCTGACGGCGGAGGCTGGATGATCGTGAAGAAAGGGATGCTAGGTCGAGGCTTGTAGGGCGAGGTGGAGAACAATATACAGGGTGGCCCAGATTAATATATACATTTTTTAACAAGGCCGTATGCCTTAAGTATTTTAATACCTGCATGTAACTATGGTGGAATACATTGTCAAAGGATCGAAGAAGTGAGTCACACTCTGTTTTCCATGGAGTGGTCCACCATGCGGCCCTCCATGGCGATGCAAGCTTCCAGTCGCAACTTCACGTTGTCACAGGCCTTCTTGCANATGGTGGAATACATTGTCAAAGGATCGAAGAAGTGAGTCACACTCTGTTTTCCATGGAGTGGTCCACCATGCGGCCCTCCATGGCGATGCAAGCTTCCAGTCGCAACTTCACGTTGTCACAGGCCTTTTTGCACATGTCTAGGGGAATTTTGCGGAATTCCTCCGCCATCTTGATATGGACGATCCTCATGATTCGCGCCTTTTTCACATCCCCTTGCTCACATAACGCGCGCAATTTGTATTGCGTCAGTCGCGCGTGACGCGCACACGGCGCTTTCACAGATTGTATATATTAATCTGGGCCACCCTGTATATAAGTTCTAAGTTGAAGGGCAAAACGTTTGGTGGGATTTCTGTCTCTGCAGTCATCCGTGAGAAGATGCTGCGATCGCATGAACGTGAGCTTTACTAAAAATGAATATTGATGTGTGAGAAGTTCACTTCAAAATTACTAGGAATTCATTCTTAGTAATTTTGACTACGGATGGGTCTTTACATAACTAACGCGCTAAAAAAGTAGATAGAACAGCATGTAAAATAATTTCCACTTGTCTACGGGCCGGCTCTTCGAAGTCTTCTTCCTTATATCTCTTGACCTAATTCGTAATCGTGTAATGGATTAGTCCCGAAATTTATTTATTCCGGGTTTCCCTCGTGTAGCAATTGGAATAATTATTTTAAGTCGCTAAACGATTGAAAGTTTTCCGACGACCTTCCAATAAAAAATATTAGAAATAGGCCGCCTGTATATGTTTGGAGACAGACGACCGCTTACGCCGGATCGAATCCGATCGATTGCGTCCTCCTATCGAACCCACGGATATCTCTTCTCATCGCAAGATTCTTTACATTTAACAATATTTTTTTATGCGCTTGCAAAGATGAATTGCATTGACAGAAGCATGCTTTCGATCGCGTCAAGATTGAATACAGACGATGCTCGCTCATCGACTTACCGATTTCTTTATGTTGAATTCCTCGCTATAACTGTCAACATTTTCTGTAGCGACCTCGCGACCAAATTTCACTTTAGCATAGCTCGAAAAGATGCTGCTGGAGTTTCGTTTACCCTTTCAATGGAGGTTTGGTGAAAATTCAGATATGAATTCAATTCTACGCGTCTGACGAGTGAAATAAATTACGAATGAAATGCCTGGGAATATTCCTTTCGAGTGTGGATCACCCAACAAAATACTCAATGGGAAACGTCTCGAGCAGTATTAATGCATTGTTGCGTCATTGAATGCATTGAAGAGCGTTCTTCCCTTCTGATTTAAAGTTTATGCTATTCTATGGTTTTCTCCCCTAAAGACATATTGAATATATTACAAAAGGAAAACAATCAATGAAGTTGTAAAAGCAAGTATACGTTTCCTTAAATTTATTTGAGAACTCTCCATCATTCTGCGAAGCGTTTACTTCCTTCTCGTTGTTCACCAGCACCATTACGATCATATCGGTCAAAGGGATAATCAAATATCCATGGAGCAAATTTCCATCATAAATGGCTGGAAGCCACCATTTCATATTTTAAACACTCATTATCATATCACAGTTTGCGTATTTTCTAATATTTTTGATTAAGATTCCCATGTCAACGTTTTTTAGTATTAAATTTCAATGTCACTAGTGCCAGGTAAACCTCCTGTAAATTGGAGCTGAACCTGTTCGATGAACGTAGAAGGGAAGTTTTATCTTCCTTTAATTGTAGTCAGGTGGGAAGAACGATATCAGTTTCCCTTAACGTTTGCCTTCTCATGAAATCACTTTGGAAATTGAACCATCATCCCTCGATCTTTCGAGCTAGAGTTTCCTGAAGACTTCTTGGAATGTGTTTGAATTAAGATTCGTTTAAGATTAATTCGTTGAAGAGTTCGAATGCTTACCCTTCTGGTTTATATGGGGAAATATTAGCTACCGTGTAGAATGTATTGGGGGCTGATTCCAGCTTTGAACGTCCTCCAGAGCGTTCATATGATATTTGCAATATATAAAATGTATAAGGCTTGCAACATAAGACCCACGCTTATCCTTAGCATCCGATGTTTTAAATGGAGCATTTTGTGAAAAAAGGAAGAAAATGTATTTACTAAATTCCCTGAATCGAAACGGCGATCCAAATCTGAGCGCGCCGATGTCACTTGTCGAAGCCCATTTCACCAATCACTCCAAGTGACACCTGAGCTCGTCAATTGAGCATGGTGCCAATGAAGTAAAAGAAACTATTTCATATTCTGCATAGAATAGCATTTTGAAAGCAACACACTACGAGGACCACATCTTCCAACCCCAGAGAGGATGATACGAACTGCAATCTAAACACACCCTCTCGGTGTCGGGGCACAGACACGAGACTGTGTGCACGGGAAATGAATCACCCAAATGCGGGGGAGTCCCATTCTCAGAAAAATGAAGGTCCAGCATCAGCTCATAGACATGACACATGCAGCAAACGGCACAGTCACGCTTCGCAAATCACCGGGTTTTTTTTTTTCTCCAAGCTCCCTTCTCTATTGATTATAATTTTAAATTTTAGCAATCTGCCAATGTGACTTCGATGAGGGAAAACATTTGAACCGTTGAGAAACTCTCGCGCTCGTCGGCATTCTTGCGGCATTTGTGAGCGCTTTCAAAAAACTGAAAGAAGTGCAAGCAGGGCCAAAATAATACGTAATTCCGCAGCTCTAAAATTTTGCATATTGAGGGATTGACTCCCACGAAGAAATTGCGGCGATAGACCTCTTTGTGGAGCCCATGAGCAAGTGGGAACGAATTCATGAATCGAACGAATTTCATTATTGACGTTTGAAATCCTTGCATTCACAGCAGCAGACAGGAAGAGATACATTGAACGGTGCAAGTTTCCTCCACTTCCTTTTGGGTGGCCGATTTGCAAATTTCACTCTGAAAAGGCCCATCCTCGGATGGTAATGAAGATTTCTGCTGCAATTCCAAGTTCATATATATCGATGCGTTTGGCCTGTAGAGCTGTCACACACACACACAAACGCACAATTGTCGATCGACCTAGGTAGCAGTCAGGATCGCACACGCTATACCCATATGCTGCTAAACTTATGTTGTTAAACACCCGGACATCAGCTGCGAAGCAACCGAGGTCCAGATATCAAGCAATATCTGCAAGGAAACACACCAGAGGAATAGGTTTCATCCTTTCAAATATGCAACCCGATGGACTATAAGCCACGCCCTGAACTCCACAAACAAGCAGCAAAAAATGTCCCAATGTTTGCGTCTAAATACGAACACCATGTATTTGGGAGATCGTCTGTTAACGTTCTGTGGCGTCCCTCACGAAGGTCGTCCTCCAGGCCAAAATGTCCGTTTTGAATTGGGCAAATCACGATCTGCAACCAGCTCAGAGATCGTCACCAAGTACCGTTTGTAGCTCTTCCGCGCAATCTTTTGCACGCTAACCGCGCCGGAAACTGAAGGAAATGATCGCGTGCAGGTGCTCTTTAATATGAGCCAAAAATTGACTTAGAGCAGCCTCACTTGTTTCTCGTTTTCTCGTTCCCATCTTTTCTTGTTGGTTTGAAAATAATTTTTTGTAAGTTAATCAATACCACAGGAAACACAAAATAATGCATCCATCCCCTACAAGGGCAAACATCGAAACGAAATAAATTTCTGAACGGCCCCTTGTAATTTTACAGTACCAGTGTTCTGTACGCCAGATCATCCAATAACACTGGAATGTCTAATCCCGAGGGGATGCTTAAAACCTGTAGGCGATGTGAAATCAGCGATAGAGTAAATTCAGAGCTCTCCATTTGAAGCTTTTTTCCATCTCTATAAGGAGGAAGGGAGAAACTTCACACGTCGGGGAGTGCGATCCAAGGGCACTGGCTTTCATTTCTGAACACATAGAAGCCGAATAACTGGTTCATCATGTAAACATGACTGGTTTCAGTCAATGGCTATCCGTATGAAATGGATAGAGAGGTGGCTGAGAATTAATTACAGTCAGATCGCTGGTAATGATGATCTCTTGGTCGGGGGGAAGGGTCAGAAGTCAGGCGTGGTACCTAGGCGAGTACACTCATACTGCACCTTCAATAGGTCGGCTCACAGAGAACTCATCCCTATATATAGGACAGCCCGAACATGATACGGACTGAACAGTTTTCAAATACTTTCAAAATGCATTATTTTATTTACACTTTATATTAGTGTAATATACATTGCGAAAGTAGTGCCATATTTGGGGGTTTGTATGTGAGGCGTATACAATGCCATGTTTTTTAAGAATGGCCAAAACATGATACAGACAGAACTGTCTCCTAACATGGCTAAATTATGTACTATACAATCCTATACATACGCCTGTAATTGTTCCAAAGTTCCAAGTTCCAAATGGGGATACACTTACCTGTGACAGCATTTGGCCTCATACATTTTTTCAGTTGCCCATATCGCATTTTCATCTGCATTTTTTCGGAACAGAAAACGTTCCCTTTAAGGAATGGTTTTAGATATTTCTGCAACTTTTTAGAGTGAATGCATAGGGAAAATATGGGGAAAATTCAAAGCCTCATGTCATTCGCTCCGGTTTGCAACATTCACGAATGCAATTATTCCTTGCACCTTGTGATATAATATTTCATCTGCAGATCTTGTACCTGGACAAAATACATTCAGAATTCGCTATGCCCCCCTGAAGACGCCTGGTTTCATTTCATTGGATGCCAGGTCATGCAATAATTTTTCCTTCGATCAGATGGCATCATTTGAAGTACGGAAGATTTCAGCAAATCCCTGGGGTGGGAACATTCCTGAGCGAAATATTTCCGTCAGACTTGAGGCCGCGGTATTGTTATTCTCCCTGTGTGCGTGTGTGGGTACTTAAAGATGTAAATACCCTACTTAAAAGAAACAGAGGGAAGGAGGGTACCCTTTCATAATTGCATGATCATCATCCAGCCATAGTCCTCAAGTTTTCTGGAATATTCCGACCTCAAAATTCACTAAATTTCTCGGCAAGTCTGATAATAGCGATGAAAAATGTATGGATGGAATAATATGTATATATAAATGTATGGACTGGGTACCCTGTACAAGCCAGGTGTGGTAAGAGTGAAGAAACCCATTTCTAAGGTTTCCACTTGGTTCACATAACGAACTTGGAGTTCGTTATGTGAGCACCTTGGCATTGGCAGCATTTGGATGGGAGTCCGTTCTACTTAGCTTGGCAGTTCTGAGGGTGACTCTTTCCTGCACAGTAGGAGCAGGCGCCCCTCTCAGATTTGCATTGGCACATGTATAGCGGCCACATGCGAGATATTTAAAGCATTGAATGATCCACGGTCGAAGAGAGAATGCTTCCACGCGACAGGCGACAGAGAAGGCACAGGCCTCTAAAAGTGCTTGCACCGTTTGTTTCGGTGTCTTGAACCTTCACAAGGAGAATCGGGAGCGGCGCGCCCCTTACGAAAATGTCTTATAGGATTCCTATATATTCCTTTAGGAATATATAGGAATCCTATAAGAATCCTATAGGATCCTAT
>CAJPEV010005135.1:0-16873 GCA_905338385.1 Darwinula stevensoni
TTTATTCTCACCTGGCCAATCGGACGAAATCGGGAGGGGCAGCGCAGGTGCCACGACTTCGCATTCCTGGCAAGCAAAAGCGAGCGACTGAGTCCGGGGTGGATGCAGTCCTCGATATGGAGGCCTCGTGGGTCCTCCTTATCCTCCTGCTTTCCTGGATTCCAGGAGGGAGGGGGCAAAGGATTGTCCCTTCGGCGAGTTTTGGGAAAACATGGCTGAACATCCGATTCAAGGAAACCATCTTGGCGACGATCCCAACCAACGACCTGAGGAAGTGCTCCCTGGCATGCCAAGCACGGAGGATCGACGGATGCAAAGGATTCATGCTCTCCACTCAATGTGAACTCCTCGGAGAGCCTCTGCGGGGTTTCACCAAGGATGTCATGGGGGTGGCCGTCTATTGGTTGCCTGGACGTACGTTTCAATCAACCTCTCTTCTTTTTTTTAAATTCAAGGGCCAGTCTTCCGTTTGGCATGGCGGAATCAGTGACAGTAACTGAGTGACTGACGCTAATTCTAAACATGTTCTAGAGAAATTTTATATTTCACAATTGGTACATATGTACGGTTTGGGATGCAGAATTCAGTAAAAATCCGACTTTGGAGGTACATGCCCTGGGGACACCCATTTTGGGGGGAGAAAAGACTGTATGGATCTTATATGAATGAGGCATCGGTGTCATGACTTTATTACGCAGAGTTGGAGCTAGCATTATTCGAAGCATGACGGTACTAATCGAACTCAAATATTATAATGCGATCGGCTTCGAGGAGAAACTACTCGCTTTCTTTATGTACATCGTGATAAGCGTCATGAAAAAAAAAANNAAAACTGGGGCATCCGTTATGCATCTTGTTAGAGGGATACGATGTGTGACTAAAGGGGGGACGCGAGATGACTTAAGGGAGACAAACGACTTACGGTTACATTCGTCGGTCGGTTGCAAGTACGACATCTCGCGTTATTCTTCCATTGTATACTGCGCCGATAAGACCCCAGTTGGAATCTTGCATCCAGTTTTGGAGACCTACAAATAAGGCGATTTGTTGGCGCTCGAGGGAGTACAGAGGAGGGCCACTAGAATGATCAAGGAGGTCAGGGGACTATCATACGAGAAGCGTTTAGAAGTGTTGGGACTGTACTCGCTCGAACGAAGGTTAAGGAGGGGCGATCTCATCCAGGCTTTCGAGATAATTAAGGGAATAGATCATGTCGAGTGTGGTAGGTTTTCCAGTTTGATGGCAGCAAGAGAACGAGAGGTAACCGACTTAAGTTGCGCAAACCGTTGGTGCGGCTCAGGTCGAGACAGGAATTCTTTACTTGCAGAGTGGTGAACGCGTGGAATGCGTTCGATGACGAAGTAGTGGCTGCCCCGCGCCAAGACTATCTTTAAGAAGAAAATGGATGGGGCAATGTTGACGTTAGGTTCTAGACAGTAAGCAACTAGGATAGTCAAGAAACAAAAAAAAAAAACAAAACAAAACAAAACAAAAAAATACAAAAATAATTATATTTAAGAGCGTTAGGCCAACCCTCCAAATCGCCTCTTGATGTCACTAATTATCTTGAATCTCGAATCACCACCGTGATCGTTCTTCACAAGGTCGATACTGTGGTGTGTCCGCAATTCGCCTTCCAATTGGGACGACACGTCCTCATTGATTTAACTGGAGTGCTCACTCTTGGGACGCACGATAAGCGCGTTCTTTGACGACAGAAAGGAAACGCGGGAAGACGAATCCGGATTCATCCGAGGCTCCAATCCATCTCGGCCGGTTTCATCAATCCATCTCCGTTGGTTTCCATCGCAGCCCACCAATCCTTCGACTGCAGCAACAACGTCCTGTTCAACGAAGCCTTCGTCTGCAGGTAGTCCAATGCTTCTTCGAACGAGATCCTCCGGTCACCGTTCTCGTCGATGTCATGGAACTTCGCCATCGAATGGTGAAGCTCATCCTGCCCCAGGTTCCTCTTTATTGTGCCGATGCTGCCGAAACTTCGTCGGCCACAGTAAGCAACTAGGATAGTCAAGAAACGAAAAAACAAAACAAAACAAAAAAATACAAAAATATTTATCTTTAAGAGCGTTAGGCCAACCCTCCAAATCGCCTCTTGATGTCACTAATTATCTTGAATCTTGAATCTTGAATCACCACCTTGATCGTTCTTCACAAGGTCGATACTGTGGTGTGTCCGCAATTCGCCTTCCAAAGCGTTAGGCCAACCCTCCAAATCGCCTCTTGATGTCACTAATTATCTTGAATCTTGAATCACCACCTTGATCGTTCTTCACAAGGTCGATACTGTGGTGTGTCCGCAATTCGCCTTCCACTTGGAACGACACGTCCTCATTGATTTAACTGGAGTGCTCACTCTTGGGACGCACAATAAACGCGTTCGTCTCTCACTTCGGCATCGCAGACGCTATGCCGTTGCCCAAACAGCTCCTTCACCAGTTATCGGAGGTACAATCGCCTTGTGAACGCACGGAGAGCTCAGATGGATCGCCTCCTGCATTCGTGGAAATGTTTCACTGCCCACATCGAACAAAAACCGAATTTCGTTTGCAGCAGCGCGCATTTTTTCTGTCAAACGAATCGTTCGGAACGATGACCACAACGGGGTCATTTTGACGAAAGTCTCAATGATTCAACCGCGAGATTTTTACTGACAACTGGCAGCACTCGGCGATCGTCGCCACACACGGCACAACTACTTACCCACGGACTCCGTCATCGTCCATCGAGTCTCGCAGTGAGCGTTCCGTCGTTCCCTGCACTTCAGCAGGCGCCATCGGCGCTTCGTCCCAAATGAAGACGTCGGTAGCTCGAATCATCGCCTGATTTTTGCGAGATGAATGACACGCTCAGTATGTGAGTCCGTGTGGTGGACAGGAATTGTTTGACAGTGACACTTGCTCCATCGATAACGAATACCCTTACCCTTAAAATCCCTTACCCCAAGCCTTCTTCCAGCTAATCGTCTAGATCTCTCTGGTAAGATATGGTGCGCAACATTTCCTCGGTTTCTGTTGTTGCAGTTATAGACCGTGCAACATCTTTTGCTGCAATTGCGACTCGGAATGCAGGAATTATTTCGCCCGACGAAGTTTCGACAGTTTCCTCACCAAGAGGAACGCGGAGCAGGAGGAGCATTGCCATCCGAAGTCGACGTTCCACGACATCGACGGCGACGGTGACCGCAGGATCTCGTTCGAAGAAGCATTGGACTACCTGGAGACAAAGGCGTTGTTGAACGTGTCAGTCAGTCAGCTCCATCCGGTCCTCTAGATATGATAAATGTAGAATTTTTTCTTTACTCACCTATCCATAAAGTTCTTTTTTGGCAAGTTTAAACTTTATAGGGGCCTCAGTTGTGCTGGATCGAGAAAATACGTTTTTTGCAAAATATGTGTCTTTATGCGTTTTAACCGAGAAATACCTCTTTTAAAACCGAAATCAATCCTCAGAGAACTACATGCCCACAAATTTTCAACATTATACTTTTGCCCTTTTCGCTGGAGAAAATATATGTTCGGAAATGCCGTCGCAACCAAAAACTATGCCAGGAGGGGATGCACCATGAAAGCTGAATACTCACTCAACTCAAGAATAATAATATCATGTCACTTATACGTATGCCATGTTTCACCTTCCATTTCTGTTCAATTCGCCATGACAACATTTTTTTTTTTAAATCGCCCCTCGAAAAATTATCCTGGGGATGTATCGAGACTTAACATTTTTCTTTAACTCCTTGTCTCAGTAGTCATGCAAAGTTTCAGCTTTCCAATTTCATCAGTTTAACTGATGCAAAAAAATTAGTTGAAAACATCTCCCTTATAAATTTGTGCCCCAGGGCATTTACTTCCAAGGTCGGATTTTTTCTGAACTCTCCATCCCAAAAGGTACATGTGTACCTTTCCAGTCAGTCAGTCAGTCAGTCTGACGCCCCTCAATACCCTGTGAAGGTTGCGTTCCCAGCATTCGGCTCATGGCGCCTGTTCAGGCATCAATGACGACATGCATGAGTACGTGTTTCCCTGTGACTTCTGTAAATTTGCTTCTAAGATACATGAATAACAATTTGAAACAACAAGAATGGTTTTGCCATGACATTTTACTAATTGTTTCCGTTCTGTGGAGTTAGTAAATAGGCACTAAATGAAAATATGGGAAACCATGGTGGAAAAAACACGTTTTTTTGCGGGTGTTCCATTGCTATTTCTGTTCTTTGACCTTTGCATGTAAGAGTGAAGACCTGGGGAAAAAAGAGAAAGTATCCGCTGGTAATTTGTGGATGTTTCGTTGCGGTCACAGTTCTGAGAACTTCGTAAATAGGGATGATTGTAGTTTTCATCCTGCACTTCCCTATTATTCCCTGACCCCACGCCGGCCAACCGTACAGGCCACTTTGCCATTGTTATGATTTGAAACTTCCTTTTTTTCTCTCCACAGAAAATCAGCCATGAAACTCATGATCCTCTTTGGGCTAACCCTTCTAGCCCTCCATGTGGAATAAAGGGAATTGAATTTTTGCTCACGCGGGGTTTTTCTCGGTTTCGGTTGTTACAGTTATAGACTGTGGAACATCTTTTGTTGCAATTGCGATGCCGTATGCAGGAAATATTGCGCCCGAAGAAGTTTTGACAGTTTCCTCACCAAGAACAGAAACGTGGGGCTGAGGAGCATGGCAACTCGATGGCGGAGTTCCAGGACATCGACGGGGACGGTGACCGGAGGATCTCGTTCGAAGAAGCACTGGACTACCTGGAGACGAAGTCGTCGCTGAACAGTTCGCAGCTGCTGCAGTCGACGGAGTGGTGGGCAGCGATTTACACCGACGGAGATGGATTGTTTAAACGGTTCGAATAGGATTGGAACCTCGGATGAATCCGGATCCGGATTCCCGCGTTTCCTTACCGTCTTCCAAGAATGATTTCACCCCATTCCAACTATTTCTTAACGATTGCTTCAATTCATTCAAAAATTAACTGATTAACATACTACTTCTCCTTATTTTCTAAGGATGTTTTGCTCTGAAGAACCGTGACGAAGACGAAAGTGGGATGTGTGAAGTCACTGCAGAAATACCACAAGAACATGTATACCATTCATAAATGCTCCGCCATCTAGGCCTTAAGATGGGAGACACACTTAACGGTTTTTTGATCTAACGAATTCCTGGAACAAAATCATTGACTGGTGTCTTAGCTACTTACTCAACGCCAGCTTTGCGTATCGTTGCAACATCTTGTTAGGTACTTACCCGAAAAAACCGACGCAGGCAGTTAGTCCATCTGCGACATACAAGGGAAGATGTCAGCCAATCTAGGGCCTTAGGCGGGGAAGCCCTCGCGACCAGAGTAAACGACGTGCAAGGTTGTGCTAAATGTTTCCAGTTACAAACAACCCTCTCCCCCTTCCCATTAAGTAGGGGAGGGGGGAGGGTTTCTCTCCGACTCCGTTAAAATCATTACATTCAGCAGATTCAGAAAAACGAAACAGGGTTTGTGGAAATTTTCTTCGCACATCCGCTCCATCGTTTTCGAAAATTTCCAGTACATCCTACAGTTTGTGTACGGTTTTGTGACGTCGTGCCGAGGAACGCAAATAACTCCAATATGGGACGCAGCACGGATTTCCCGAATTTCTGCGCATGATCTGAATGCAACAACGAAATTTCCCGCCAGGCATCAGTCACGAGGCTGATCGAAGGAAAAAGCCATATTCAGACATGGGATCTCAGTCATCCGAAAGGACTTTTAGCTGTGAACTAGTTGAATTCCGTCGCAATTCTCGACCACTCGCACAGAGTACAGTGGGGGAGTGAAAAAGTCCGAGGCGGGGGAGGCCTGCATGGCGTAGAGACCGCGGACGAACTTCTTATCAAAAAAAAATTTTTACTTTTATAGCATCGAAACCTCCCTGCTCTTCTCAGTCAAGTTGAATAGAAAACTTTCTAAAAGTCAGAGACATGAGGTCCAACGCACGTGAACCAAACTTACTACCACTCGCCCCTGTTTAATGAAACGTATAGTTCTTCTTGTTTGAAGCCATGATAGTAGAGCATATACGGAAATTGTTGACACTATTTCTGCTATGACTTAAGAAATACCACTTTCATCCTCATGACAGTTTTTCCGAGCAACACATTATTAGACAAAGCGAAGGTCATCATGTATTCATTTAATTTCAAAAGAAATTAAAGTAACCATCAAAAAATAACTTGAAAGGGGTGAAGTCGTTCTTTGACGACTGAAAGGAAACCCGGGAAGACGAATCCGGATTCACCCGAGGCTCCAATCCAATTCGGCCGGTTTCAACAATCCATCTCCGTTGGTGTCCATCGCAGCCCACCAATCCTTCGACTGCAGCAACAACGTCCTGTTCAACGAAGCCTTCGTCGTAGCCTTGGTAGTCTAGTGCTTCTTCGAACGAGATCCTCCGGTCACAGTTCTCGTCGATGTCGAGGAACTTTGCCTTCGAATGGTGAAGCTCATCCTGCCTCGGGTTCCTCTTTATTGTGCCGATGCTGCCGAAACTTCGTCGGCCACAATCCTCCCCGGGTGCAACCGCCATCGCAATTGTAGCAAAAGATGTTGCACGGTCCATTACCGCAACAACTCAAATTCCACCATCCCCCACGTGGGCAACAAACAGCTTTCCCTTCCTCCACAATGAGGGAGAGAAGTGTAAATCCAAAGAGGATGGCGAGTTTCATGGTCGATTTTCTGTGGAGACAAAGAAGAAAAACGGAGTTATCCTCCAAATGATGAACGAAACAAAGTGGGGTGTGCGGGTGGACGGGAGGAATGGGTGGTATCACGTAAAAATAGGGTATTGAAGGAATACAAATTTTCGACAAATTGGTCTCTCCACACCTACTTTCAAAGAAGGAAATGATGCTTCACTGGATTTGAACGCACCACTCTTGCAAATCCGATGCCGCAATCCCAAAGATTCACTCTTTTTTCCGCAGTTAATGGGACCTCATATGATTACTTGTTCGTCATGACAGAAAGTAGTCTTTTTGAAATAGGTCTGTGGTACCGTTTCCTTTAACACGTTTCCGAAAGGTTAACTGAGATTGCAGGAGAATGGGGGCGATGGTATCATGAGCGGTGGATATTTTCTTCCGGGGAGGAATTAAGACCATAGTGCTCGCGATCCTAGCCTCTACCACACTGTGAAACCACCACGTATATGAATCTCTTTACCGAGAGAGCTTAGAGAGGGAGAGCGAAAGAGAGAGAGAGAGGATTTGGAATGGACAGAGAACTTGCTGCTTTTGGAGTGGGATGAGCTGTAGTAGTAGCAATTATGGTCAGGAGGTTCTCTTTGGAAATGAGGTGCTGGGTGTGGAGTTCCCAGACCATATATAGTCCAGGGAATCCTTGAATGAAGAAATTCATGGTGCATGTTCAAATTCAGGCTGGGATAGAGTGATTTATGCAATTAGTTGCATTCATCCATGAAATAATGCACACCTGCGATGGCACAGAAGTAGACGTCATAAATGACCCCGATTATATCTCGGATACAAACCAGGATATAAACCATGTTATAGGGTTCAGTGAGGGGTAATTGGAAAAAGAAAACATACAGTAAGGTGTCAGTATGCAAAGTATAAAGATAGATGGAATATAACCAAAAGTAGAGAATGGGAAGTTAAGGTATTCATCAGGTATAGTGTTTTCTTCTGTAGGACCGTATGCTGAATAAGAGCTTGGTGACATGAAACTTTTTTTGAGTCCAGTTCATGGCGCACGGCGCTTATTCTTCTTATGAATGCTACTACCTCGTCGTCGATGCAGGGCCTGCCTGGTATGAGTTCCATATCGGTAGACAAAGGTCCTGACAAAGGAGACACTAGTATAACTCTGGATGGCTGTGGATACAAATCATCGTCATGGTACTCGAATCGGAGGCGTTCCGTGATGACGGCAGATCACCCAGTACACCCGTCTGGGGTGATACCGACATCATCATTGACATTTTTCTTTGCTGAATGGAAATGGTCTAAGACTCCATTAACTGACTTCCAGCACATTACACGTGGTATGTTCGTCTTCGCTCCTATTCTACAGTACCATATTCGACCCCGATTCAAATCTCTGGTCCTTGGATGTATTTCTTTGACTCAGTAGGAGTTAGTTCTGATTCTAGGGAAATCGTTCCGGCGGTTCTTAGAGAAATTTCAACGGTGACGGATTGGAAGGCTCGGTGGAGACTCACGCTGGTTTGTTCCGCCTTTTCATCTCGCGTCCAAGGTTTGATTTTTCATATTTTGCCTCGACGATTTGCAACGTACTTCGGGGGAAATTTTTAATGAAAAGTCGGATGACGGCCATTGGAGTTGAAGTGTCCACGTTACGGAAATGGAATCTTCTGGAAGGAGAGGCGAAATATTTGTGTTCTCATGATGGCATGAAATGTGCAACTACATCTGCAGCCTCGTTGGCGCACATGTTTTTTCCAATAAAAAATACCGTTAGTTCATTAGTTCTACGCGTGCCTGTATCCCCCCCTAATATTCATGGATTCAGTTCTTTTTCTTATATCTATGAAATTTACGAGGCTAAATCCATCATGAACTCATGAGCTGTGGATTTCATTCTTACCTTAGTGAGGACTATAGCGTTTTCTTTTAAGTACATGTATAGCCTAGTCAGGAGACATTTTGAGCCGATCATTAGCAGTCGATGGCATGCAAATAAAAACTTGTACTCGAGTTGTCAATGGAATATAGAGTACTGCCGGTGAACCAAGTTCCGACAACCCTGAAACTCAAAATTCCGACCATTCACCTAAAGTTATAAATTTATTTTCTTGGGCGGATTGGATGGTGGGGGGTCTTTGCCATTCGATAGAAAAATGCACGCAATTCCTGTTTGCGTATTTAGGGAGCGTAATTTGGTTGAAAAAGAATGTTTTGACTTCTGATGACGTTGATCTATGTACACTTGTGCACTGAATTCTTGGTTTCATGAAATTATATCCTGGTTTTAATGGAATTTACGTGTGAGGTCTAGTTCTGCACCCTCCCAGGTGCGCAATTTCGCGTGGCATGGATGGCCCACCCCATTCCCCAAATCACAGGTAACTTGGCCCATACTTCGTGAGAGGACCGGATGGTTGCCTACTGGCAATATTCAAAAACATCCGGTTGGGCGAGTTTGTCTCTGGGGATAAGAGAACGGTCTCACGTCAAAACGCACGAGAGAATACGTTTGGAACTCGGTCGTTTCGCTCCCATTCGCGCATCCTTTTTTGCGGGCATTTCTCAGATTTCACAGATCGAAGGACTTCTGAAGGAACAAAGCAAATTATTGCTAGAGAAGAGAGGGAACTTAGGCGAACAAAAAAGGAATGAAGCCTCTCTACTCAATGAATGAACAGAAGTGAGACTCCTCGGGATTCCCTTATTGCATCTCCTAGCTTTTTTTAGTGGCTAAATGCCACCTCTTCGCATGTCTTTTTGAGAGTATCTGGGGGAACAAAATTGTTATTCCTTCTTTCACTCTCAACATAGATTTGCTCCAGCAAATTTGAAGTTCCATCTCCTGTGGCTGGGAGATGGGGCTTTAAACAATTTTAAAGCTCTGCTTCCCCATTGGAACCAATCCCCTTCCCTGTCCGTCGCGTGCCTCCTCGCGGCCGTCCCACGAGAAGGCACGAACGACATCCTCATTCATTCATCTCACTCTTGATCGGAAAGCTTCTTCCGTCCTGAAAGCTGAAATCTTGTAGTGAGGACTTTGTTCTCGTTCGTCGATGACTGCCGTCTTTCCAGGATGCACAGGAAATTCACATTCTGGAGATGGGTTTCTACGGCTGGAATTTCACTCATACATCTTTATCATCTTCTTTAGTATCATATGTTTTCATCATCCTTTTTTTGTCTGGAGATCAGCTGCAGATAAGCGACGCATCCGCTTCACAGCATTCAACATTTGATCCTTTCAATCTGATTTAATGACTTAATTAATGACCATATTATAAGGAATTAGGGAAAAATACAGGATTTCGTCAATTACTCAGTATTACGCAAGGATGATGGAATGTTATCAGTGTAAGGATAGGACAACCCTGTAACCGACTGGGGCAAACACATAAAACCAAACCCATTAAGATAATTAGAAAGTCACACCATCGTGATGACCACACCAAAAAGGTAGCCAATTTGACCAAAGGGGGCCAAGTCGAATATCCAATCCGAATCTCGGATTTTTGAGGAAGGTACCCTGGCTCCTCCCTGAGGTACCGAGGTTATTAGCCGGAGACTTGGATTCTGGAGTCAGTCGCTATTTGGAAGGCACCATTGTGACCTTACCATAACCGGAGCTGACTCCAGGACAACCTACCAGCGGTAAAGGTTAGCCCTGTCCCTTGGTTGCGTGAGGTAGTGTGGCCCGAGTTACAGAGAGAGAGAGAGAGAACAGTAATATAAACAACCTTCGGGTTCCCGTAGAGTTTTCCCCAGTCGGATCCTTCTCCCATCCAATAACTAGTACTGTGGATAATTGTTTTTTTTATTGTCTCTAGTTTTAATAAAGTCAAGAATTTTACTTTGAAGATCCACGAGAATTTCCATTTCTCCAGAAATTCTGTCTGCCGGACCTGCCTTAACCCTCGAATCTGGAGCGGGACAGGTGACCAATTAATATTGATCGCTTGTTACGTCACACCGCTTCATTGTGGCATCCCCCCAACTCCCTTGGATACACAATCGAATATTGAACTACGATGGGGAATGGAGAAACAGATTTTCGATTCTTTCCATTATGATTTCCTTCCTGACCTGTTCACAGGGATAAGGGGGAGAGACACGTATCCCGTATCTCATATCCCGTAGCGATCGTTCACGGACGCGAATCTTGTAGGGTATGCATGAATTCTCTCTGTACAGGTTAATCATCCCCCTTTCCAAGATTACATCAATATCTTGATAGGCATCACACGCAGGCGGGATGAGTGTGGAAAATCTCCACATTCTTCATTGTGCCATCCCCCCAACTCCGCTAGGGCATCATTTTCTGTCCTGCACTTCGGCCAAAGAACCCGAGTTAGAGCGTTGCAGAAAGTTCCACTTGGACTGTGCAAGTTCTCCAATCGATCATGCCGACTCATCTCTTCTCCGCAATTCTCTCAGCGGCATTGTGCCACAACTTCTTGGTTGTGGCCCGTTCAGGATTTTGCCGTTCTGTCTAGGGAAAGGGTTGAAAAGTACGAAAAACCGGTCGGACGATTCCCTGGGTCCAAAAGTCGCAACACTGGAAACGCCTTGGCAAGTTTTCGAATGAGCCAAGGGACAGAGACATCTCTTGGAGAACGCCTGAAACCTTGGAACTCGAACCGTTGGAAAGAGGACTCTAACGAAGAAATAGGAAAAATTATTCTGATTCCTCCGAGGAATATACCATTCCGTATTTCATTTTCAAATGCGTTCATGGAACTGGACGTTTTCTGTGGGCGAATTCCTGCATCTTTCAGGATCCCGCAAAATGAGACCATCGGAAAGATCGATGTCGTATCATATTTTCTTTCGCAGTTACCAAAAATTAAAATTCATAGGCAATTTAAATATCCTATCCTAATGGGGAAAGAACGAGGTACGGGACGGAATTTCTTCACCCCCCCCCCTTATCCCTCCCGCCCCTCCTCAATTATTGCCCCTAATTCGCTGCAGCACACACAACGTGCTTTGCAGAAGTGCATCCAAGTGCATCCAAGCATTATAGGGGACGTCCCTTCTCAGGAGGATGAGCCGCATGGAGCAAATCCGCATTCTCCACTTTTCCATTTGAAAGTCTTAACGCTTGACTCGCTTTCACGGAGACGCAACGTTCTGGACGTCGGGATCCTTCCCCTTCGAATGCCTCCTGAGAAGGCCTTCGCCGAAGTTTAGATGGATCCACGTGCCTCATTTATCAGCCAAACATATCAAAGAGAGGAAGGAGTTTCATCATAAACTTCTTCCTGTGCAAGTCAGATAAGAGGAAAGAGCAGAGCAAATTTATTTCTTTGAGGAAGACATTAAATTTCTTTTAAAGCATCTAGAAAGAAGATGCATCAAATCTCAACATTCACTAAGTCGGACGACTTTGCGAAACTCTTTTAAGATGGATGGGCCCCCCCCCCCCCCCATCCCCCCGATGGTGGCACTTTCAGCACATTTATCCAATCAGGACCCACAGAGTTTGGATGAGAAAGACGGAATGACAGACTGAATATCCAATGGCCTGAAGACGGGCTTGAAGCATCAGGCTCTGCGACTCCCTTATGCACTGGCCTCCGAAAGTGAGTCGATGGGTCGGGTTTGCGTGTTTAATCCAAAATATTTCTCTTTCAATATTCAACCAAATCAATTGCAATTCATGTCAACTGTAGTCCTTTTAGTATGGCTTTCATTTTAAAAAGAATAATGGAAATCAATGATTTATTGACAAAAATATCTCCATCCAAAGTCAAAGTGGGACGAGTCAAAATGTTGGCGAATTTCAATGATTCCAAAAACTGAAATTTTGTGAAGCCACCCTTCGCCTTTCTGACGGCTTCAAGACGTTTAGGCATCGATCTCACGAGACAAAGCCATGTTTCACGGTCAATGGAATTCCAGATGTCTTGAACTTGGTCCCAAAGTCGATCGGTATTTCCAGCAGGAGGCAGAAGTGTCTGAGCTTTTCGCTCGATGTGATCCCACAAATGCTCGATAGGATTGAGGTCCGGAGATTGCGCTGGCCATGTCATCACCTCGATTTTGTTGTTCTGGAACCATTCTTTCACACGAGATGCAGTGTGGCATGAGGCTTTGTCATGCTGGAAGACAATCTCGTCCTTTTTCACGCCGTACCAACACATTGTTCCCATTTGCTCATCTTCCAGAATGCGGTCGTACATGTCAGCATCGACGCCACCATCGATGCGACAGAGATATCCCAACGCCACAGGAGAGCATGCAGCCCCACACCATGATCGAGCCGCCACCAAACTTTCTCGTCGTCACGACCTGGTGATCCCGGAGTGGTTCGCCATCTTTTCGAAAGGTTCTTTCACCGCCATCCGATGCAGAAAGGCATTTTTTTGTTTCATCAGACCAGATGACCTCGTCCCAGTCGGTCGATGATGAGCGATGGGCTCGTTCAAACGACATCCGAGCATTCCGATGAGATCTCAGCAGTTGTGGGCGCTTTTGCTTGCGTCGCGACCTGATTTCGTTTCGTCTCAAAATGCGCAGGATCGTGTGGGCAGAGACGGCGATCCCTGCATAGATCTTGAGCTCGCGTTGGATGGTTGAACACTTTCCTGTCGTGGCCAGTCTGCAGATGTTCTTTTCGGTTCCAGGACGCGAGGGCGGACTCTTGAAGCAAAGGGTGCATTGGCACGATATTTCTTGATGTACCGGGCTGCAGTTGACTGAGAAATCGAAAGAATTTCGCCAGTTTGTCGGCTTGATTTGTGCCGAGACGCAAGCTCCTTGATGCCTTCTTGAATAAGCTTGGACATGACTTCGACCATTGCAATGCAGAGAGAGAAAAATGATGAAAGGAGAAATGCGATGGAGTTGGACTGGGCAAAGAGATTGCTGTTTTTATATGATTTTTTTCGCAAACACCAATAATCGCCAAAATATTGACTCACCCCCCGGCGACTATGAAGACATGCATATTGGCCGCGAACTGATCGATCATGGTGAATTTTGGAATTGTATGTAAATGAGGTTGCATAATAACATATTAAAATTTTGTGTGATTCGAGTGAATATTGCCAGAGATATTCGACTTTGAATAGAAATTTACGGAACATTCACTGTAATAAATCGTCGAAGCTGGAACACCACCCTAGGTGGTGTTCCAGCCAATCCACCATCTGCCAATCCACCATTCAAAAGAGATGATCTCAGAGGTAACTGACCTCTGAAATCATCTCTTTTTCCCGCATCGCAACCATCTAATTAAAAAAAAAACTGGCTTTTGTTCCTTAGAGGTCCGCTCAGTCAAAAATTTTCCTTCGGACAATCGATGGATTTTCGTCGACGCGTATACAAGCCTCTGTTGGGCCATCACTGGCATATGGTTGGTTGAAACCGACTTATGGTCGGGTAAATCTCGTTGGCCCTTCATCGGGCCAACTTTGGCTCATTGTTAGGAAGCCGTACATGCCCCGTCCTTAACCCGACTTCTCACAATGGCGAAAAATATTGTGGAAAAAAATCACATGAACTGCATCTACAGCATCATGCATCAGAGAGAGTGTAAACAGCTGTTACTGGCCCCCTCCTGCTCCTTCATCCGGGAGAGACGAAGGAGCCGTCTTTCGAGATTGGCAGGGAATACACTCCAATCGCCAAGAGCTGGAAATATCTCGAACAACATCCTTTCGGGATGCTGAGGCACCCTGAAGCGAAATCGTGTGGAAATTCCAGGGAATCCGCTTTCCCCTGGGAAACTAGGCTTGAATTATATGTAACTAGCTGAAGCACCCGGCGTTGCCTGGGGAAAATAAATATTTCAATATGTCATGCATGACAAATTGGGGAACGTTAGCCTTATGGTTTCCTGTAAGTTCCCGATCTTGGGTGTCGCAAAATGCGCTCGGACCCATTTCCGTTTTCAAGCTTTATTTCTTAATTTAATAGCGCTTTTGGATATTTTAAATTTGATCGCTTTGTAAATTGCACACTTTGTATAATTCCTAAATGATTTTGGAGTTAAAGAACGTATTGCTAAAATGTTTTTATCGTTTTGAAACATATTTTCACGGAACCTAAACCTCGTGATATCTTCCACCTGGCATCCTGCACCAAAAGGAGCGCGGGAGGGAAACCGGAAGCCTCATTCTTTGCCTGGCACCCCAACCGAGACTGAAGTCATCGAAGCAGTCGAGTCTTTCTGCAAGGAATCTGTCGAGAGAAGGAACGAATGTTCATTTTTAAAAGATGAAATCCAGATCGCAATATCTTCCCATGCAAACATGGAAATGACAGGTAAAATGCTTGCGTATCAGATGAGAGGGGGAGAGAGAGAGAGAGAGAGAGAGAGGCATCACGACGGGATTCCATAAATTCGCGAATGGGATTTCTGACAGGCGAGAGACAGACGACCCCGATCCCCGCCTCCTTCGGGAACTGGAGGCGAAAAGCATCCCTGGGAAAGCGGATGCGTCTGCGCGCGCACCGGGCTGAAAGCGAGGGTTCCAACCTCCCCCACTTCAATAGTGTTCTCACATTCGACGAAGGACTTTAATCTACTCGTTTCGGTGAGTTGCCTCCAACCTTTGAATAGAATTATTCACACTGATAGAAATACAGTCCCGTTCCTCAAAAGAGAGGAGAGAGTGAGTGAAAGAGAGATGAGTTGGGTGAATTTAATCCTCTTCGAGTGGAAGGGCGTGGGAATCGGCCTGAATAACTGGCAAATGGCACTCGATCCACATGAAATGAACGCAGGGCGAAGGATGTGATTTGGTTCAGCAGCTATCTGTCCTAGTTCGCTTTCCGGAGTCATGCTCATTTCAGGAAAAGGCAAGGTTCACGTCCCTAATACTTTTTAATTCGATCTTTTCGGCTGCGATCTTCGATGGTTCGTCAATCTGGCCACACGGAAATTTCTATGGCGGTTCCTCGTCGCGTTCGCCTTTCGCTGCAAGGAAAATTGCGGAAAGTCAGGACCTGAACGGCCGACTGCTCGTGCTTCCCGATGTAGTTCCCGTTCTTTCGCCTTTGGGAATGCATGCAAAATCTTCGTGCAAAGCGGAAGTCTCCTTCGGTATCCCGAAAGGAGCCCACTGAAAGGAGCCCACTGAAATGCCCATGACCGCGAACGCAAAAACGCGCCCAGGAGTTCATTATTCATCACATTTCATATTCACCACTTGTACGAAGACCTTGAAGAGAGGCTTCATTTTAATTTCATGATGAGCACCATCAATACCTGACATAACGGAAAGCAAGTTTCCACTTAATTCGTTCTCGGATGCTCCTGTAGCGCCATAATTATTAAACAAGACTAATTGCGTCATTTTGCCCCAATTCAAATTTCTCCTTGATTCCTGGAAGGAATTCCAGCCGGCAGTCCAGAAATTTTTATGCGAAAATGCTTTCCTCTTCTCAACCCACTCTCGTTTGGGGCACACGTTTCCCCAGGCAACCGCACGGAAAAGTGTCAGGCAAGCTCATTGCCTTGCGCGTGATTATGCATCTGAAAAGCTAATGAACTATTTATGTTGCACAAGACGCGTAAAATAAAATATGCAAATGATGTAAAATGAGAAAAAAAAACAACAAAAAAAAGAAATTGGGCATTGTAGGCGAAAATGTTTCCACAACTTGCTTTTTTCTCAACAGGCTTTTTCCCCCTCATATTCCCTCGTTGTGGCTCCATTTTCTGCTCGTATCCATCGACGAGGCCGGTAGCTATGAGCCACGCCTGAGAGGTTTCAATCGTAATTGGAGAGGAGAAGAGATTTCAGATTTTCCGGATTTTCCGAGTTTTCCAGATTTTCAAAATCGGTGTTCGCCGCTCGAAATTGAATCACAAGGAAAACAGGACAAAAAGACGACTTAATTTCTCGCGTTTAGCAATCACGCTGCAACGAGAGGCTCTTCGCCATGCGGCAGAATTGGCCAGAAACGAAATCCTGCTCCGAATTTCGAATTTAGTCTTAGAATAGCCATTTCCATAGCCAAGAGGTTTCCGTGGGAAAATCGATCGACCTGTCGATCTCGTTTCCCGGACTTGAAGGATTTCATCCGGATAAGCGACAGATCCGGATTAGCGGAACACTGGTGAATGGGGATCATTCCTTCGCTTCTCTTCATTCCGTGCTATCGTCCTCGCGTATTTTTGCTGTCGTTCCATGTGAGGGAAAA
>CAJPEV010005136.1:0-16866 GCA_905338385.1 Darwinula stevensoni
CCAGTTTTACCCAAGGGTGAATGACATTTTCCCTTTCCCCCCCATTTTCTCCGCAGAGCGAGATAATAAGTCGGGAAGCTGTCGTCCGAGCGACCGTCTCTTTCTGTTGCTCCTTCTCTGGATCCTTGCTAATGAGCAATAAAGGTACCACTTTCCCATGGAGACCTCGATTGCGAATTCACTCTGCCGGTAACTTGGCAAAAGCGCCCGGCATAAGACTCACCGAAATGCCGAATTCCCACGTCCTGCCCGCTTGCAAAAATAGTTGGAAGTGGGAGTTTCATAACGAATTGCTTTAAAAAATAGCCGTTAAGAAATGGGTCGAAATGAATGAATCCACCCTAAATGCCTTCATTTATTCCCTTCGTCTTCATCTTCTCTTGTGGAAGGCGAACTTATTAATACAGTATCCAAAATTATCCGTTATTATTCATTTTTATTTATTTTTTATTTTTTCATATTTTAAAATGTCCATACATTCTTTATTCATATATATATTCATTATTTATTTTAGTATTTACATTTGCTATTATCCATCATGATACACCATTGTTTTGCTGTTTCGTTCATTTTCTTTATTATTCAGTTTTCCTCATAATTCATTATAATTCCTTGTTTGGCCTGGAAATATATCTTGAGAAAAAAGTTACATAAATCCATGCAAGCAGAGCATTTAACTATTGTTCCAATTCATTCAATGCTTAGCCGCCAATATCCGCTTCCAAAATTATGCGCATTATTGCTTCCATTCTTCTTCCTGAAGCTGTGCTGAAGGCAAGAGAGCTCGAGAATTCCGTTTCGAGTTCATCAAGGCCTTCTCCCCATGCATGGCTGTCATGCGATGCGATTCGATGTGTTTCGATCTCATTCTCTCGGAATGATTCGTTTCTCGCGCACTTACGGCGTATGTCAGTCGCAGGCACGTAAGGCCGCAGACGTGAAGAACAGACGCGGAGCGGCCTTCCGTCAAGGCTCCTGCATCCTTCCTTTGCCCATCTGGCGGGGGAGGATTCTGCAAAAACGGGCAGGACTGCAATAGAGGACGCGATCCTCTCGGCGGCCGCGACGCACTCCGCATCGCTGACATCGGCTTCATCATGGAACTTTCTGCTGGTCTTCTCGTTCTACTCCTTCTGCAGCAAGCTCATGTGAGTGATTCCAAAAACCAAATTTCTGAAATTATCTGCAATTTTTAATAAGCCAAAACATTTTTATTCAATTTTTTTTGTGATGATGAATAACTTAGGCTGAAGTCAATTCATTCATCAATAAAGTACTAATTAAATGCAAATGATAATTTTGGTTTTGTGATTTGGCTCTAACCCAGAAGAGTGAGAAGTAGTATTTTAGCTTTTAAGATCTGTCGTCTTTGCAAGTCGAGGCGTGTCAATTTGACGATTTCAGCAGTGTCGCATTTCAACACCGCTATAATACAATTAAATAGTTATTATTTATCGAACAAATTTCCTTGCAGACCTTGCCGCTGGACAGCTTCTCTAGCGAACTCGGAGTCTGGGGATTGGGACCATACTTTGACGGTGAGTTACGGGCTTTCTGTAATTTCTCTTTTACAATTTCGGTGAATTTTGACATTTGAGCGATCAAAGGAAATTCGACGTTGTTGTGTTCCGCAAGACACGAGACTACAGTTGAATACAGAGACAACTATTGAGTAGCGAATGCAGTGTGATTTTTAATTCGCTGGAAATTCAGTTTTATTGTTTTATTTATTATTATCATGCAATCGTGGAAGCCTGTCTGAAACTATAGCTGAGTAACATGATGATAATCAGCGATTGCATGGCATAACTTCAATGTGCAAGTACGGCAGTACTGCACCGTATCGTAATTAGTATCCGTTGGAAGGAGTTCGTGTGTCACGTTCTTGCTCACTTTCGATTACTTAACTACTCCAGTGCATTTTTCTGCCAGGGAAATATGTACTCAAGTACATAAGAGTAATTTGAAGACCACATGTGCTTGTTTTTTGTCTATTGAATAACGAAGGCTCCACCTCTTACCAATGTTCTTCCAGAATTTGTACCTGGGCATACATTTTCACGTACTTCGAATTGGAAGTCATGCTCAGAATAATTTGATTAACGAATCCCATCTGAGCGACTAGTACGAGTGACTTCCGTCTTTTCTCAATTAAAATTGTCTTATTCCTTGAAAAAAGAACATGCTGTCAGGTTCCTCTGAACGAATGTAAGCCAAAGTTCATTTTTCCATTTCCCGCCATTGCTCCAGACTTTTCAGAATATTCGATTCAACTTTCCAGATTATTCAATTTCCGAATTCCCTTATTAGTTGAACTCCTATTATTCCTCATTTTCTATGAACGACGTGAACCAGAGCGGTTCGATCCGCTGAAGGAACCATGATCGATAGATTTTTTTTAAATATCCAGTTTTTAGTGCGGAAAGAAGCTGGGACGGGATGAGTTGGGATTACCTGCCACCGATCCAGGATCTACAGGATCCAGATGCATTTGACGATGATGACCTCCTCAGGAATTGGTGGCCGAAATATGTCATACTGTGATCGCTGGGAAGGGCGATGCTGCGCCGTGGGTCTGGTATTTGTCGCTTGAACGTCTTTCAAGGGTTCTTTTTGTGGAGAAGGGAAGTGAAAAGGGTATGGGAAGAGTCAATAAACGTGATATTATCTGAAAATCGAGAATTTTGCATATTAATACATTTTTGTATACATTTTTTCATAACCTCGTGAGAACATCGTTTGAAATTATTTATGTTATAATGTCGTTCTGTTTTATATCGAATGAACTCGAAAAACATTGGCGACTGTCGCAAAGCCGATTTCTTGTCATTTTTGCCCTTTCTCGGTAAAAATTTAGCATGTTTGTTTCTCTAATTGATGCTGTGACATTAATAATGTCCACTGCTAGTTTTCTTCGGAGAATGTCAAATCATAAATGGGAGAATAAATATTTAGTGTCACCTTTCAAAACTGAAAGTTCAACATCACAATGGTTTTCATTCGTTGGACAATTTGGAGCAGGGTATTGAAGAAAAATGCACCATCAATCGTAGTTTCGAAGGGATATATTGAATATTGTTGACAAGGATTTTACACCCCCCACACCTTCAAAAAATATGGTAAAAATGAATTAATTTTTGTTTGTATAGCCAGTATTATAATGAAATGTTTATTTACAGACTTTCATTCAAAACTAATTACCAATGGTCCATTTTTCGATGAAAGTTCTCATCAGATAAAACATTCCCCTCATTTCTGGAAGCATCGAGTAATGATTGCAATGGAGTTCTTTTAAATTTGGTAACTGGTAATTGATTTTTTGTCTTGGGTGGAATTCCGTCTGCTACTAGTAGGGGGTGGGGGATCTCATGCGAGACTTCTCTGAAAGGGAATAATATGTATTTTTGCAGTTGAACTGCGCTAACTAGTTTCTACCGTGCTTTCACGATAATCTCATTGTGGCTTGCCTTAACGAGCTGGCAGAACTGAAGGGAGCTCCGGTAACCTAAAAGTTCCTTTCTTACCCCTTGCCCTTTTGCAGTCCTTGCCGATGACCACTGTGTTTTGGCGCTGAATGCACAGTTGTGTTTCACGCGATTGCAATTGTTGTATGGACTGCGGTTGTGCAGTTTTGTTTGGGAACTGCAGGTCATGCGTCGTGAGAAAACGCTGATGATTCTCCAAACACCCAGAAAAAAAATGGAATATTGCATATCACCTGCTGGGCACAATAAGACCGAATGTCCTTAATAGCTTCACACGTTTTTTCGGGATTAAGTGGTAGTCCATTCCCACGAGGAGGGAGAACGCGTGGATGGGGGAGGAGGAGGAGTCTGCAATTGCATCAATGGGTATCTCACTGTTCAATTCCCAAGCCGTAATCGCATCCCATTCTTCTTAGGTTTTTTTTTATTTATTTATTTGCGTTTGTGACACATGATGGTAGGTCCTGCGGCTCCATGAACGCACGCAGATGGGAAGAAAGTATGCAATACTTGTCAGAAATTTGAGAAGAGAATATACGAGTATATTTATTGCCACGAGCAATTATAGCAAAGATATAACTTGACCAGAAAGGTTCCTAGCGACACATCAAGTTCGAATTTTACTTCACCAATATTTCGAAAATATTTATTTGACTTTTTTTTCACTCTAATCCGGAAATGTACATACAAAAATATCCATGGATGTTGCAAGTTCGAATCACTTCATATCGGCTCTCAAGAAGCCATACATCCCTGGGGAAATATGGCCAGGCATCAGGGGTTATATGGCCACATCTCATAAAATAACCGAAGGTACGGGTGAATTGTTATTGGGCGTTCTGAAAGATAACAAATGAGGCTACGCAGTCGAAAAATACATAATTAACTGCATTGAGGACAATCAAGAAAAAAACATTTTCCTCTGATAATATGATTTCTTCCTATGATACGTACCTACGAGGCGACTGCAAATCGTAATAATCCACATGGATATTTAAACATTTCCTGCAATTTACTTTTTTCCAGTGTTTTTTTTTCCTTTTCCCTTGATTCTAAGCCAAAAATAAATTACCCATTCCCTATTATTCCATTTTCGTGCGGGAAAAGATGTTAAATCAAGAAGTTGACGCTCTAGCGCCCATCTCTTTCTGAGTCTTTTCCCCTGCATCATTTTATTGCTTCGGTACTCGGTACACAGTAATCGATACTTACTCAGTAAGAAATATAATTTCCCATGGAGACCTGGTTGCGAATTCACTCCTTTTGGGGTAAAATGGCAAAAACACACTGCTTAAGTCTAACCCCCCTCCCCACGACGTGACCGCTTGCAAAGAGAGGTAGAAATGGGAGTTCCATTATGATATACTTAAAAATAAAAGCCGTTAAAAACAGTTTGGCAGAAAAGGGCTGAATTGAATCATCCCACCATTAAGACCTCATGGACTTTCACTGTGTTCATCACTTGAGAGATGGTACATTTATTGACACAACATCAAATAGTATTCACATCGATTCATTAGTACTCTTAGTATTCAATCCATTTCATTATTTGGCCTGGAAAGAATATTCACAGTAAAATAGCTTCCCCTTGGTATATTTCTTCACAAGAAAAAGTCAATACAAGCCCAAATGTTAATTCAAATCTTTCAATTATTAGCAGTTTATATCCTCCTCCATAATTAAGTGCATTATTGCTTCAATTCCGCCTAAAGCTGTGCTGAAGCAATAAAGCTCGTAAATACCGAGTGGAGTTCATCAAGGCCTTCTCCCATGCAAGGCTGTCGCATGATGCGATTCGATGCAATATTAGCGGCCGATTGGTTTCTAGCGCACTTACGGCGTATACGCGTCGCAGGCACATTAGTCTGCAGACATGAAGGACGGACGCGGAGCGGCCTTCCGTCAAGGCTCCTGCATCCTTCCTTTGCCCATCTGGCGTGGTAGGATTCTACAGAAACGGGCAGGACTGCAATAGCGCGGAGAAGCGATTCTCTTGGCGGCCGCGACGCATTCCACATCGCTGACATCGGCTTCATCATGAAATTATCTGCTTGTCTTCTCGTTCTTCTCCTTCTGAAACAAGCTCATGTGAGTGTCCCTTAAAAGATGAAACAAAAATATGTATACGCATTTTTTTATGAGAGAAGAAAATTGTGTTCTACATATGTTGTAATAATGAATCATGTGAGCTGAAATCAATCCATCGATGTAGTATTGATTAAATATATATTTTTAATTTTGCATCTTGGCTTTGACTCAGAAGTGTGAGAAGTCGAATTTTCACTTGTCGGATCTCTCGTCTCCGCAAGTCTATGAGCATTAATACGATCGACGACTTTAGTGGTCTTGTTTTTCAATGCGTTGTACTAAAATCAAACAATTTAGTTCTTTATCGAACTCATTTTTTTTCCGCAGACCTTGTCCAGCGACCTCATCGGGGGGCAGGGATCATACTTTGACTGTGAGTCGCGATCGGTCTCTAATATTTATTTCTCCAATTTCTTTGCGATTCCATTGAATTGAGGACAATCAGCGAAAAAATGACACGTCCGCGATATTAAGTTTTTCATGGCGCAATATTAGAGTTAAATACAAAGACAAAAATAGTGAAGAATTCCGTCTGCATGACTGGTAAAAGTGATTCCCGTCGTTTCCCAATTAAAATCGATTTCAATTTGCTCAGAGGAACTTGACAGTTTGTTTTCTTAGAGTTTTTATTAATAAGAAGGCTTCACTTAATTCCATATTCCGCTATTGCTCCAGCCTACCACTTTTCAGATTATTCAATTTCCACATTCCCTTACTAGTTGGACTCTCATTATTGCTCATTTACTATGAAGGATATGAAGCAGAGCGTTTCGATCCGCTGAAGAAACCATGATCGATCGATTGATTTTTTTTCATTATTCAGTTTTTGCTGCGGAGAGAAGCTGGGACGGGATGAACTGGGATTACCTGCCACCCATCCAAGACCTGCCTCACCCGGATGCATTGAACGCTGACGACCTCGTCAGGAATTGGTGGCCGAAATATTTATTACTGTGATCGCTGGGGAGGGCGATGCAGCCCTGGCGTCTGTCGCTTGAACGTCTGTTTTTGGTGCTTTTTGTGGAGAAGGGAAACGAAAACGCATTTGAGAGGAGTCAATAAACCCCGTATTATCAGGAAATCTGAGACATTGGAAATAAATAATCTTGGAAATCCGTATTGTTGTTAAAACAATGAGGGAACTTCGTTGGAAGTCTTTTCTGTTATGGTATCATCATGTTCTTTCTCAAATCAACTGCTAAAAAATTGGCGATAGTTGCAATTAGATAGTTGCATATTTCCCCCCCTTTCTTCGATATTAATTTAGCAAGTTCGTTTCTCGAATTAATGCGGTAAGGTTGTTGATGTCCAATTGGTTTGCTGCAGAGAATGTCACAGCACAGATGGGCGAAGAAACATGTAATGCTAATTGTCAAAACCTGATTAATCAATATCGTAAACGATTTTATTTGAAAGGTGGACAAGTTGGAGCGATATAGTTTAGGAAAATGCATGATTGATCGTAGTTTCAAAAGGATGTAATTAATATTGTATACTAGGCCCAAGACCGCACTCTCTCAAAAAACTTACTGAAAACAAAATAACGTCATTTATTTGTGTAGTGATAACAGTCTTCACGGATATGTTTGGGAACGGTCGGTCATGCGACATCAGACTTGATTGATGTCGCATGTTGATTCTCCATACCTCCAGAAAAAATTTAGTAGTTTAAATTTGTAGCGCTAGGGACAATATGGCAATTTGCCCGACACTGTGGGTTACTGAATAAATGACCAATTAGAGCTCTCCGATTAATCTATTCAACTTGAAATTGAATAAACTACTAATAAATATGTGAATACATAACTAAATAAGTGAAATACAAAAGAACACCAGGCCAATCACACTAACAGAAGAAAGACAAAGGTATTTCATAAACCTAGATGCCCACCCATAGACCTTAGGCCATAATGAGGCGCTTGGCCCTGAACAGAATAGTGGCATGAATAGGCGCTTGGCCCTAAACAAGTTATGAGTAGAATCCGGCGCTTGGCCATGAGCAAAGATTCGCCGTGAATAGGCACTAGGCCGTGAACAGGCACTTAATGAAATACATCTCAAGCTAATGCCATTTCGGGCCTATGGGATGTCCAGACTGCCATGTGGGGTGGTCCCTTGCCAGAAGTTCTCTTACACTTGTAAATGTCTCGCTTTCACCACGGGAAGAGTCCTTGAAGTGGATGGGAGGAAGCAGGCACACGACCGAGAGCAGAACCAGAGACGTAGAGAGAACCGCCAGCCAGGTTGCTCTCACCCCAGCCATGGTTGCTCTCTTGACGTAACCAAGTCGTGCACGTTTCGTGTCGAGCATAGAACATTCACTGCCGGCATATCTAAAAATGTTCACGAATGTTCCAGCATCACAAAATCATTTCGTCAGTGAGAAGTTACTATAGTATGAAACTTATATATAATATCTCTGCTGACTGGGTTACTCATATTAAGCAACCCTGCTTGCTGCTCTTGTCGTCTGCTCCTCATACACAGGATATTACACATGACCTGCCGGGCACAAAAAGTCCCAATAACTTTAACATCTTGGTATATTTAGCATTAAGTGGCTACAAAATCAATTCAGGAGGCCCTCGGCATCTTACCACATTACAATCCTATCTCAAATGGCATCAATCAGACTTATCTTTCCCGATTTCCTGAGAGTTTCCATTGCAACTCTGCCCCACTAGATGCCTGGGTACGAAGACGCTCACGAGGTCAACTGTCATGTTCAAAGATGAGCGCTCAGCGTTCCTATTATTGTTGGAGGATATTGCCAAACAATTACTTGGAAAGTGAGAACAGAACAAACACTTCACAAAAAAACTTATTCGCATTAGGTAATGACACCCCTTCACTCAGATGGCCTGAGAAGCTAAGCAAGAACCACTAACTAGATATACAAGATTCTCTTTCGCTGCAAAATTTGTCTGGTTGTTTTTTTTTAGTTTAAAATTAATGTACATTTTAAAAATGGCCATAGACCTTATCTGTAAGCCTTATCTATATTTTTTTATCCGTATTCGCTATCACTTGACTTGCGCGCTCTTATTTCCCCTGGCGAAGCCGTTATCTCTCTCTCCACACAAAATGCAACGGAGCAGTGAAGACCGAGCCTCCCTGTGGAGATCCTCCTGCACGTGTTCCCGTTTTGAACCTGCGGATCTGAACTGGTGAAGTGGGACATGTAAGTCAATTTTTGATTGAAGTAACAATGACGTTGTGAAGCTGCCAGCCGTTCACAGACCTGCAGAATTATTTATTAGTATTTGACACATTTTAAAATGTCGAGAGTGCCAGTAAATCATGCATTTAGGATGGCATCAGAGTTATTTCCAAGTCGGAAAACCGCAAGAATCGCTAAACAAAAAGACCATTACCACCAATTACCATATTACCAATGCCATTACCACCAATTACCATATTACCAATGCCATTACCACCAATTAACAATCTGCGGTTCTTCATTCGGAGTGAATTCGATATCGGGTCGAAATCGTTTAACGTTCACAATTTCAATGCACTTTCCGAAAACATCAATGTCCATTTTCGGGTAAAATGTAATCCATTCATTTTAGGACAATAAAAAAGGGCGATTGAGTATTTACACAGTACCATACATTTTTTTATTTAAGGACCACAGGGAATTTTCATATGATTTTCCGCTCTTGGCTCCCTCCGAATAAAAGCTATCAAGTTGTTTAATGTTCTTCTACAGTGGTGTTCGAAAAAAGAAACCCAATGAAAGTGCAAGAAACTCGCTTCTAAAGGATATTGTCGGAAAAACTGCATAAAATGTTATTTACTACCCTCTAGAAATATTATTCCTTCAAGAGGATTATCCGTTATTCTATTCTCAGATGTCACTCATGATGCGTCCATGTAAATAAATCGGAGTCCTCGGAGACCATTCCTTTATGGCTTACATTGCAATGCTCTTCTTTCCATTAAGCGATTTCTCTCAGAACGTTTTTTTTTTTAAGGTGAGCTTTCTTTCCACCGTGTAATTTGCGACCAATTGTAATCCGATAATTTTGGTTTCTCTTTCATCAGGAGGACGCCGAGTTCCAGGACCATCCATTGCGCTTTCCTCTTCATCGTAGTTGGAACTGTTGCATTCCTGATGAACCTTCTATCGGGGTATAGATGGTCAGGGCGACTGGGGAAGTACCCGCATTCCCGAAGCGGGAAGGAAAATACGAACTTGAAGCAGACGGGGATCGCCTCGATTCCGAGTTACTTCGATGCAGTCCATGCTAAGCCGTGGACCTGGCCAAAATTCCCGCTAACGCCCGAGCAATGTCGAAGTTCCACGTTCGTCGCCGTTGGAAGCGCAGGAGGATTCGGCGACATGATCGCCGAGTATGTCACCGCATTTTCGTACGGGAGAAAGTACGGGAAGATCCCGGTGCTCAGAGGCAATCTCTACGAGGAGCTCCAGCCCCTTTTCCCCCGTCTCAGTCTGCGGAGGGAAAACGAGACCGGATGTCCCCCGAGATTTTGGACGGAAGCGGCCACCATAAGTCCGTACGGGAAGGTCCTTCCGCCTTGGGACGAGGCGGAATTCATTCGAGAGAAGGATGTCTTCCTCGCCGGTTACCGCTTCGATGGGAGGCTGTTCCACGAATTCAGGAAGGATTGGATGCCGGATTTCCGGTTCAACTCAAACGTGCAAGAGAAGGTGGATTCGTTCTTTTCATATCTGAGTGCCAAATACGGGCGAAACTCGACATTCGTCGGGATCCACGTTCGCCGCGCGGATCGCACCGAACTCGAGCGATTCGGCGCCAAACCAGCGACAGCGAAATACTTCCGGAGAGCGATGACGCACTTCGGCCTGCTCTTCTCCGGCATCGTGTTCATAGCGGCCAGCGACGACGCGAAATGGTGCAGGGAAAACATCAAAGGTGCCGATGAAAACATCAAAGATGCCGATGAAAACATCAAAGGTGCCGATGAAAACATCGTTATTTTGGAAGAGAACGATCGAGACTTGGACTTTGCAATTCTCGCTCATTGCAATCATACGATCGTCTCCGTCGGGGAATTCGGCTTCTTCTCGGCTTATTTCTCGGGCGGCATCGTCCTCGCCCCCAAGGTCATCTCGGGCAAGCCCTTCATCGTGGACCGCCAGGTGTCCGACATCGGTTTGGACGATTGGATATTCATCAACAATGATTGAAATCCGTGCAGAAAATCGCGTGATTAGTTTAATCATCATCACCATGCGCGTTCAGTCCACTGTCTAAGAATGCGAAAACCTTGAGCAGCTCAATGTTTCCCTTTGTCTTGCAATAGACTCTCTACTTCGGTCGATCCGGGCAACATCATCGTCTATTCGTCACTTCTGATTTCATGCGCACAGTTCGGTTTCAATTTCAAGAGTTCTTCTGGTACAACCAGTGGAAACTGAAGTGCGTGAAGGGAATCGCGATGTGGTCGACACCCGGAGCCAACGCAATGAAGATTCCTCGAAAGACGGAGCATGAACGCAGAGGTTAGCTTTTTCTTCAGTCATTCAGGGAAAAACTTATATTTCTGCCTGTAATTTAACAAGTAACTTTGGAAAAAGTCCCTCGTTCCAAAAACGACCGCTTATTCCGGGTCGAATGAAGATCATAGGTAGCAGTTTAACGATGGATGCACCACTACCTATTGCAAATCGTCCAGCGAGATTTTAAACCAGCTGAAAATCGATTGAAGCGTGAATCCTCTTGAAGGCAAGACGGCTGGAGAATATCAGTTTGAATTCATCGACCTTTCCCCATGCAGAAAGCAGTAACATCGTTCAATCTTGGCGCATTCTCAGCGGATGTTCCTGCGTTTCCCAACGTAGAGAGGAGGGGGAAGGGCACGACAACTCGCTTCTTCACGTCCCGCTTCGGCAGAATGCATGGAGCCGGACGGGCTGGGATCACTCGATCCACGATCTGCAGCGTGTGGGTGCAACTGGCCAATGCCAATTATGGAAAGTGTCGATTAAGCGACATTATCTGGAAATCTGCAATTTGGAAAAAAAAAAAATTAGTGCATGCTTCTTGGAAATTGCATTTGTTGGACGATTGATTCGTGTGAACATCGTTGGAAATTCTCCTTGTTATTTGACCGTTCTGTTTTCGAGAGAATGCTCTCCAAACAAGTTGGTAACATTCGCTAAGATGGTGTCAAACTATACGAGTTCCACTAATTGCATTAAATAGTTTTATTAGATAATAATAGTCAAGTCTCATTGACTTATTAGATTAAAATATAATAATGAAAAATAAAAATCTCCAACCAAAGGAACCGATGGCGTCATGATTGTTTCAACTTGCAAAGGAGGTTATCGAAGGTGGTAAAAACTGGGAAAAGGCGGTTTGTCGCCGGTACTCTGGCCGCTTTCGAAACGGAAGAGGAAGCACTTGCCGTGTAGAAATGCACAGGGCAAGTAATACAATTATTGATATATTCATATCATATTATCATATCCATTAGCATGTCATATGATCATATTCATTGTGCCAGTCAATTTACCGTTCGTTCGCACCCCCCCCGCCGAAATTCATTTACTGCTAGAAAAGGAACCTACACCTACAGGACGTCAACCTCCATCCACCTGTCTGAGCAACTACTGAAATCCTATGGTACTGTTGGAGATGTGGAGAAGGAATCCTTGGGAAGGCCTTTCCTCTCCAAGGGCGAAATCAATACACTATATGTAATATATATAATATAAAAACTTAGGCACAGATGGACTCTAAATAAAAGTTGGTATTATGTTGTTTCCTATTAAAGATAATGGGGTCATGAAATTCTCTATAATTAGTAGATTTCGAAAGAGACATTCAGGTTTCATAGACCGTAATTTTCGTGGTAATAATTGACTTTTATTATTTGAGACCTTCCTTCGGAGTCATTTCGCGCAATTCTACCTGGCCTAGTTAAAGAGGCATAACACTTCTCTGATGAGTCACATTTGCCTAAAATTCGAAACTTTTGATATACACTATATCATGTAATAATGGGAAGAAATATAAAAATGTCGGATTCTGGAGTTTCATCCGAGCTCTGTAACTTTTCAATTGTTTTCAATTTTTTTTCTGGGATTGTGGGGCGTCACCCATCAGGTCAATTAGCTCTTTCCCAAATGCAACGTCCTATAGCATAATATGGAATTTTTGTGCAGAAACGATTAAAATGCAAATCCGAAGCAACTTGCAAAATCAGTTGGCAAATTGATGCCGAAGGAGGCACAATGGATGTGTGGAAGCTACTCGCATAGGAAATTTCAATCATCAGGATGATTTTTTTCCGTCGATTTGATGGGCGACATGCTTCTCGTGGGAGAATTTTTGGGCTTCAGGGGTCTCGCAGGCATTTGCTTGCGAAATTTTATTCATGAAGACCTCTCCCTATTGGAAAGCCCTGTCGCTCGATTTGGTTCTTCATGTTTTAATTTAAAATTAAAACCGAATGGAGCGCTTGGGAACGCACGGAATCAAGGTGAGTAAACAGATTCACACTCGGGACTCACTCCCTATGCAAGGCGAGCTGTCACTGCTGTAGAGTGATTTAATCATTTTCGACGCAGTGGGGCACAGGTGGGGCTGCAGTTGGGGCGCAGGTATGGAGGCCGCGGACTGCAAAATCGAAGGACGCCTGTCGTCCTTCCGCGAAGGCTCCGTCCTTCGCGCTCCTCGCATATGGGGCTCCGTCGGGACTGGGCCTAGGATCGCCCCGGCACTCTGAACCTCGGCTGCATCGACTGCATCGGTTGCATCGGCTGCATCATGCACCTATCTCCTGCCTCGCTCCTTCTGCTTCTCGGGCTTGCTCATGTGAGTGGTTATTCAGCGAGCGAATTTCCCATTCTGAACCGATCTATTCGACTGACGCGTCGAAAGACTAAGAATTTTATTGATAATTCGACATTGTCGAGTAGAAATCGTAATTTCATATGAGGATGCATTTTTGAATTTTTGCATTGTTTCGCCTTTCGACGAGTGATTCTCACGCCATCGAGTCCAGAATCCCTCCGAGGAGCCGAATGAACGAATTTGACAAGTTCCAGACATTTTCTCCTCTGCTTTTGCAGGCCGTGCCGTTGTACAGCTTCTCGAACGACCGCTGGGTCTGGACGCAAGGATCCTACCCCGAAGGTGAGCCACGATCGTCCCGTAATTTACTAGTTTATGTGAAGTATGTAATACTACGGGTATGTAAATCATTCCCTTCCACTGGATGCACCAAAAAATCCCTTTTTCGTTTCATTTATGAGATAACACCTTTTTTCATGATTCATGTCAATAAATCAAAGCATTGCCACGTTAGCGGTCTTCCCGTTCTGAAAACTATTCTGTAAAGAAAAATACATTTCTGAAATAATTTGAAAGCATAGGTAACAGCAGTTAAAAATGGGATTTATATCGAATCGGCCCATATCAGCTGATGGGCCACCGAATTTAGGGATTTTCAGCCAAGTGCTTGATCCAGCCTGTAATCGCGATGTGCAGCTGCATTTTGTAACGGTAAAGAAATTATTTTACGTTAATTACGTCCTTGATTATTGATTATTGATCTCTGTGTCGAATCAATCGAGAAATGGCATGATCGCATGCCAAAAGGGCGGGGATTGGCGATGAAACGAGAAAGGGCGAAATTTTCGTGCGCAACCCTGCATTTTTTCCTCTTTGCGAATCCATCGGCTTCGTTTGCCAAAGGAGATGAGGGTGTGCACAAAATTCAAGCGAAGAAACAGCGGACAGGTGTTGTTCGATTTTCGAATTCGCAAAAAAAAACCTCTTAACTTTCCTCATTTTCTTCCATTTCTCTCTTTGTTTGATAAGGAAATTGAAACCGCACCAGATAATTTATCAGGCGATCACTCAGGGCGAAATTGCCGCTATGAACGATTCCCCAATGCGTTATGCAAATGTCCCTAGTGCTACAAAACATAAGAAAAGATCAGTGGAAACAAATACGGCATGCCCTCAGATATGTCGATGGGTTTGAAATTCGCACTCTTCATGAATTGAAATCTAATTTAATTCGCATGTTTGTAATCAAGGATAACTTTTAGATCTAGTTAGGTTAACTGTACACTTTGGCTCAATTACTCTACGAAGACATAGAGATTACTTGTGAACGCTTTTCGCTGGCTTGTGGCGTCTATATGTCTGTTCAGGCACTTTTCATTCAGTCATTTTGTGAGAGTCATGATCCTCATTCTTACCATGAATATTGCAAGGATTTTATGAGAGTGATTTCAGCCTTGGAAGTCTACTTCGTCGTGTTTGCAGAATGTTGTTCAGTGCTTTCTATTCGCGATTGTTTATTCCAGCATGAAAAAACATATATTTTAAAATACTTATTTGAAAACAAATACGAAGCATTATTGCTCTAATATCGTCCTTGAAAGCATCACCTGCCAACTCCGTCGAATTCAGAGTTTCCGCCGTTTCGCCCGACAGGCCTCTTCGCCCCGGCCTCCGACGGGAGGCTGCAGTGGCAAGAGATCAGCTGGGACTACCTGGACCCGGACGACTACGAGGGCTACGAGGAGGGGGACTTCTCCCCCTACTGGAAATATTGGCAGAGCCACCTGATGGATTGAGTGGACTTGGGGCCCTATTCGACGTCTTTTTTTTATTTAAGGAAATGAAGGGAGGGGGAAACAAATGTGTTTCATGGCATCAGGAAGTTTTCCAAAAATGCATATGATTTCAAGGAAGTGGAAACATCGTGGGGATTTTGTATAATTTTGTTCTATTCTGTCTAATTTTGTCAATTTCTCAAATGTGATCAATTTCGATCAAATGTTGTTTAATTTTGTCAATTAAAATGAACTCTTAATGTGGCCGACAGACGCAAATGTTGTACCAAACTCGTTTGTCTTCATACGAGGATGCCAATCACGATCTGAAACAACTGGATGTGAAAATCCGTTCAAAATGTTCTCTTGGCGTGCCGTGAAAGTAATTATGCTTGCAGTAAAGTTAGCAAAGTTTGGTGATGAAATTGTCATTGAGAGCAGAAATGAAACCTTCGGATTCACGTCGAGGCAGTGAAAATATATGTTCGCATGATGTGCTTTACATTTGTTCGACTTTGTTTCGGATTGTCCCTCCAAAAGTCTTTTTTGTTTTAATTAGGGAAGTTTCTCGAAGTCTTGAGAGAAATTTCACATATCTATTAAGTTTTCATTTAACAGACACTATTTAAATTAATTTCGGGTAAATAAAAATAATGTTGCAATTCCAACCCTGCAGCATGCTCGCCTTCAGAACACTCGCATGCGCCATTTCATGGCACATGTCCGTGGAACGAGATTTGGCCTAGGCAGTAAAAGCAAATGGGGGTCGACGGCGAAAATAAATCATGGCGAATGCCTCCTGCACGGAGCCGTGCGTGCCCTCCACTCTCCCTCCACTCTCCCCCTGAGAATCGTCGATTCCACGAGAACGTACGATCGCGGAATCGGATTCCCCGCAGCGAATGGCATGGGAAGGGATGGCGGGCGGAGAGGCGGAGGAAGGGATGGAGGGTCCCGCGCCCATAATGCAGATATTGTAGGATTCGCGGATCGCTCCATTCTTTGATCATTCTTCGGGAATGGTCAAAGGTGACCATTGATTTACGAAAATCCTGGAAAACATCAAGGGACGATTATGATCTCTCTGGCACTGCTTCCGAGGCCTAATAACCTTGTCGACTCAATAATCAGTCTTTATCGAGCGTTCGTAGCGTGAGAACGTCTTGGAATATACTCTCGAGGTTCTGTCAGCTAAGTCGTGAGTTAGTTGTTACCAGGCTACTTTCTAGCAGTATTCATAAGTTTCCTGATAATTAAATTCAATTTCACATTAGATCAGTATAAATCAGCCTAATTACTTTACTCATTAGCGCATAATTCACAGTATTCCTTTTACTACAAGGACTAGGACAGGACAGTCTTACCGGGTTACAACTAGTGTGAAGTACTGCAAAGACTACCTCCAACTTCACATTAGATCAGTATCAATCAGCCTAATTACTTTACTCATTAGCGCATAACTCACAGTATTCCTTTTACTACAAGGACTAGGACAGGACAGTCTTACCGGGTTACAACTAGTGTGAAGTACTGCAAAGTATACATCTAAAGCAGAAGGAGGGTCAATAGGGATCAAGAACATTAAGTCAGATGCCTAGGACGCATAGATGTGTTCGTTGCGGGGATTGGGTAGGTGGGACTAGTGAACGAGAGGTATGGCAGGTATGCAGAGTTTGTAGTTTGGAGGAGCGACTAGGGGAGCTATCGGGAAGACTCATTAGCGTGGAG
>CAJPEV010005137.1:0-16860 GCA_905338385.1 Darwinula stevensoni
TTTTTTTGTAATTTTATCTTTGAATAATCCCTCATGTCAAAGAGTTTTCTATTCGAGGGGACAGAACAACGCTCTTTCGAATGACTATATCCACTTTGCCAAACTTCAAAAATATGGAGTGAAAACAAACAAAATATAAAAACGGCGGGAATATATGTTACAACCCAATACATGTGCCCCAAGGAGGATTTCCACCAGAAGGGACGTCCACCTGGTTCCATGAAAAAAGTCCACTCCCCATCCACCTGGTCGAACAACCAGGTGGATAGGGGGTAAACTTTTTTTTAAATAGAATGTTCTCTTAATTTCTCATATTCATACAGTAAATCCACATGTACTGATTATTTACGCAAAAATTAAATGGGAATTCCTTCCTTGTAAGTAAAATGCTTGCTAAATCAATTTTTTTAATACAATTTTGACAAAATCTGATATAACTCTAACATGAGAAGCTGTAGATCCATCATAATGCAAGAGCTTTGAAGAACACATTAGGCTAACTTCCATTTCATTTTCGAGTCACTCGATTGAGAACAATGGATTTTATAGGAATCTTTCGACTGGCTTACCTTTTTCGGTTATCCCTATATAGCTTTCCCACATACATGCATTCATGTTTGTCAAATTAGAAGCGTTGTTCTGTCCCCTCGAATAGAAAACTCTTTGACATGAGGGATTATTCAAAGATAAAATTACCCAAAAACATCACTCAAAGCAAGAAAGAGCCTCAATGCATATGCATGCACTCACGTCGATAAATAATTCCCTGGCATCTAGTTTGCTCCCAGCTCCAGACTTCTCGAGTCTACAAAAAACAGAACGGAAATATGAATAGGTCTTAGTATATTGAGGTACATAATTTGCATGATTTCCTTTGGGATTTCCCAAAGAAACTTTTTTTCCCATTTCATGACATACAGACTAGGCCCTTACCTGTGACAATTCTTTCCTGTATAGTTATAGAATAGTATAGTATTTTCGTTTGCAATGCAAGACACCTAGAGGAGCTACTCCGAAACATTATTTATAGAATAGTGAGAATGTTAGCATTCGTCATACTTTGAACAGCCCAATTTGAAGTAACCAACATTAAAATGAACTACTAATTCATCAATGAATTTAAGGATGTCCGAATCAGATATCTCCACATCTCACCACATCGTTCGGCCACAGCTAACCACCATTTCAATCTCAGTTCATCTAATGAACTAGCCACAAATTGATCTCACACCCTAAAAAAAAAAAACAGAAGATCCGATGTATGGGCCGAAGAGGTCATGAATCTGGCATAATTCCAGAACAATATCCGGCAACACTGGAGGGCGGGACCGGAGTCATCACGCTTAGCCTAAATTAGCTGCAGCTAATTTCACTTTTATGGCAAAATGGTGCACTGGAAGCAACAAAAAGGACAATTTTCGTCAACTATGAGTCAATATCTCCCGTTTGGTTGGTCTAATTCACATCTCCGAAAAGCGAGTTCAGTGGTCTCCACAGCTTCCGGGGAGATGGAGCTTCAAATTTGTTCGAACGATTCTGTGTCGTGAGAGAGGAAGAAGCATGTCAAATTTATTTCCTGCTGATGCTTTAAGAGAGGAAAATGGGACGGTTAAATTTTGTCGTTGGAAGGGGTTGAAGAAAGGTAATACCTCGCCCATTGATGAGAAAGAAGCTAACCTCTGACATTGGGTGAGGGGATTGTGCTTGTTTCTGCGTCTGGAGGGAAGTTTCCCCGCACCCCGACCGCATCTCCACATGTTGCACTGCCTTCCAGCCAACCAGATTCTGTCGGAACTGCAACCACACGTTGAAATCGAATCGCTCAGACCAACCGTCGATTCTGACGCCTGAGATCGAAATGAATCAAATATGCGGACCTCATTCATCCGTTTGTTCATATCGTCCTTGAGATCGTTCAGCTGACCCTCTATGATACATTTGAGGTCACTCGTCTTCAATTGCTCGAGCTCTTGCTCAAGAAATGTCTTCTTTTTCATAATCTGGAGGAAGAAGATTAGATCGATTAGATTAGACGATTAGATTAGCATTCTTAGCTCTGCATGCAGTGAAAGCCCACCTGAAGTGACTTTCTGCCTTGTTTGATATGGAGAAAACCATGGCGGAAATCTAATGGAATGTTTTCATTAAAGCCATTTTTTCATCAATTATATTTTTTGTCAGTGGTGTCCAAATAAAAAGAACTGTTAAATTATTCTACCTATTTTTTATATTGGCCCTGGCCTCAAAAGCGAATGAAGTAGAGCCATGGCCCCTCTCTGTGATGGAGGCAACACGTGCACGAAATTCAGGAGCGTTTAGATGATCTTGAAGTTGCAGCCGTAGATGCGGAATCACTTTAAAATAGTTTCGTGGATATTTAAAAGGAATTTATGTTTCTTTTATCTATTTCAAAGTTATTGTATCGGCTTCAGAATTCTGCCCAATCGAATCATAGAGCTCTTGCGCCAAAGTACGACTCTTCACATCTTCAATTCATCAATCATGTACTTCAATTGCTCGTATTTGCTTTTGTCTACGATGTGGGCTCGGCACCTCTTTTAACCCCACGAAAGTTTACGAAGTGGAAGAACTTTCCCCGCCAAGCCTCGTTAAGGAGGGAAATTGCAAAAAAGGTTAAGGCAAGTGAGGCAAATTAAAGCAATGCAGGCAGAGCAAGACGACGGCATGGTCCAGGAAAAATCCTGTGAGGGAAGGTCGAGGACAGGAGGTTTGATTATCTATACAAAACGTCTGCTCGAACGGCGATGTTATGTATCCCCTGTGAGACATACGGAAATCATCCCATTGTATACACGGCGCCCACAATATCTTGTCCCCCTCCCCGCAGAAATTTATACAGTTCTGTTTTCTTTCTTTTTCCAGGTTAGCAGAGCATAATCATGAGGGATACAAGCAATTACACACTCGAACATCGTATTGCTGCTTGTGTCTGGGGTGTCTGAACGTCCACAAACAGGGAAGACCATGCAATAAGTACTTGACGATTTCCAGCAACGATTGCACCAAGAAGTTTCTCCAAATAATGGGTGCAAACTGATCCACCGGATTGTGAAATATGTGCAATGGGTATATGTAAATACATAAGACATGTGCGACACATGAATGAATAATGATTCAATTAGGAAGCCAATCGACTAACGGAAGCTTGCGAGAGGTTAAGGGAGCGGTTAAAGGAACGCCTTTTCTCTTGAGGTCAATCGCGCTTCCGTTGCACACGCCCTCACTTCGCTTTGGAAAATAGCTCTTACGAGGGTTCTGAAGGACAAACATCAGTGAAGTATTCGTGAAAGAATATAAACATGTTGCGTTTGACGCCCTGATGTTTTCCTACCAATCCCTGGTAGTGGGTTCCATTTGTGACCGTGTAAATTTCGGAACTTTTGGTGTCACCCGGTATTGTCAATTGCATCAACGCGCATTTGTAACTCTTTTCTGTCCACAGCACTTTGGAGCATACTTGCTTACCTCCTCGAGTTGACTCTTCACGCTGCGTAAGTTGCCTTGAAGTTGTGCCAGTTCCTTCTGAGACTGGTCGTAAAGCTTTGTCTTGACCTCTAGTTCCTCGGCCATGATATTCTTTTCACGGACGAGCTGCAAGAAAACAAATGCGTCTGCATATATGGGCTTCGCATAAGTAAATTGCAAGCATCGCTGAGGGAAAAGATGATATTGGAACTATCATTAAAATTGTGGATGACGTCATGATACAATTTTAATGAGCATTAATGAACAATAATTAAAAATAACTGCCACGATCTCTTTTCCAGCGGTATCCCGCTCCCACTTCATGCAACAGCAGCGAAACATCGCCTGGATTGTAAATATATTTAATTTCGAAAGTGCCGCATGCTGGGAAACTCAAATCCACTGCATTGGATTTTGAATTTTCCTTTCTTCCCTGCGACTGTCCATTACACTGAATTGTTTGGAAATTACACGCGGTGCGGCGGACACACCTCTGGTCTCCTCCTGCTACCTGCTTTCCGCGCTAGATGACCTAAATGTTTAAAGTAGACAATCAAAAAAATGACATAAAGGACGTGTCCATGAAAATCTAATTTTTTAAAACACTTGCGTTGCGAGCCTAGACAATACTCAGCACTTTAAGGGTTAAACTAATAGAATAATGAATACCAGATGAATACCGGTAGAAAGCCAGTAGAATACCAATAGAATATAAGTAAAATACCAGTAGAGTACATTTTCATGCACAGAAGCTATAATGCATTTAGGTAACTCATTGAAAGCATTTCTGGGAAGTATCGTGAATGTCAACTTTTGGCCCATCATATATAGCTGACTGGCAGAAGGTGTCTACTGAGCAAAACATGGGGTCAATGATCATTTCCATGACCTTATTTGAAGGAAATTGAATATACAGGGCGATCACAAGGAACTTTGGATACAACTTAGAATAAGCCTAACTTCCGAATGGGGTAATAAAATGTGAAGAGGATTTCAGCATATTGTTAAACAACTCAAAAATTGTATGACAGCAGATTTTTTGTGCTCCAGGTGAATGCAGGTGATTAAACAACCCCAAAACCCGAGAATGACATCACAACACAATGCGTAGCATGGTCCATTGAAACAAAATCGGATATTCAGGTGCAACGTGATTTTTTTCTTTAAAGTTTTATTTGCGCATGTAAATAAAAAAAATTCCTACTTCTTTTATTTAAAAAAGTATATACTATTGCATATACAAACGCGTTGTAGTCATGTTGAATCAAGGGATTAATTAAATATGTACTGGCTTGCTTGGCATCTACTAAGTGGTTAATATAGACAAGCAATTGGCCCTCGATTGTCGTCATCACGTTGTCACCTTCGTCAACATCAGCAAGAAGAATGTGGTTTTCTCATTATAACTCAGGGATTGCTAACAGGTTTTGCATGCATCGCGCCGAGTTACAAGGTCCATTTTTCTTTGCTTAAATATTAGGAGAATCCATCTCTTCAGTGCAAATTTTCACCTGATCACCAGTTGCGACCATGAAACTTCTTCATTCCAAATTTTTAAACGCCATCCCCCATGCTTCTCACCCTCCTTCCAGAGGATATTTTCTTCCTCGTTTTGCTCATTTCTTTCGCATTTCACACGATTATAGAGCATAGCTGGCCGGAGAAACGCTCTCATCTAAATTACGACCATGCAACGTTACCATAACGTCATTTGGCTCACGTTCCAGCTACGTTGCATTGACATCACGTGTTGCTTGCGTGCGATTCGCAGCAAGGCAATTTTCATGCATTTCACTGACGTCAGAGACTGCTGTTAAGTATGATGAAACCTTAGACAGCCAAGTTTTGAAACCAGCAACTACAGATCTGCGGAAATAGCCAAGAGCTATAGGGAAACTCGATTCAGTTGCTCTCTTCTTGACTTACGTCTTGAAGGAACTTTTTCTCATCTTCACGGCTGGACAAGAGGCTCTTGATATCCAGACGCATTTCTTTTATTTCCTCCTGAAATGAGAAATAACTTGTTTTGAGCTTATCCGCAGTCATTCACACATCATAAATGTCAAATATTTTTCAAGGTGAAGGCGGAAACTGGAGCATGGATCAAGGTAATTTACTCATCATCCTCTACTCCTAATTATGCACGATTATGATTTCCGCGATGGGCCAAAGTCACAGGTGACTGCACGATGTCTTTTACTTAATCCTTTCCTGCTGTCCCTTCCTCCCTAACGCATCAAATAAGCAATATTCCGAGAAGGTGCACGAGTAATTTCTGCATTGAATGATTTATTGTCTGACCAACCTCATTGGCGAGAAGTTTCTGACAAAGACAAATGAACTCCTTTGTTGTGAAGTGCTTGTTATCGTTGCATTGAGTTTTAGCTTGCAAGATTTCACTGACATTTCTTAAAAAATCCGCTATTTTTGATGAAGTTGATGTGTCTGACATGAACGGATTGGTGGCAAGGTCATAACATATTGCGCTTTTCCCCTCTTGATACTCCTTCACAGTCGCTGGCGGATGATTTGATCATCTCTAGCAGTGGTAGCTCGTCAGCGAAGACAGACTTGACGCTGAATTACCCTTTTAACATTGGCAAGCTGCAATTGGTACTGATCGAAAACTGCCAATAACATGTCCTTTCATGTTCTTGAGAAAAATAAGGAAGTTGATCATAATATTTCACGCCTTTGTTGAATGAATAACAATGAAATGGCTTATTATTATGTTACACAATTTCGAGTAGGTAATCACGCGGTTTTTTATATCCTAAATATGTTTCCTCTTCTCCATTTTCTCTTGGAGGTAACCCTTCCCCTCGAAATTTCCGTAATTTCCTGAAGTAAAGTTTACTTAAATCTTTCTTCCAGGAATAGGCTTTGAATTAGGAGAGCAAACAATTGTCTAATACTTCCAATTCCCAGGTTGGGGAGAAGATGAGCAATGAGAACTTGATGGCGAGAGCGAATGAGCAGTCTGGTTCTGGATTCAATGGCTTTCCCCGAACAACCAACACGACCATCAATTCCGTGGGTGTTGGGAGAATTTTATTTTCTTAATAAAAGTGCATACCAGGAATATTCAAGGAGTCAAATTTCGTCAAAAGTTAATCATATTGCTTACGACTGAAATGCCCTTTCATTAGAGAGAATCTATCAAGGAGGACCGTCAAAATAAAAAATGTTCTGATATAATGATGCGTATAAGTTTTTGCTTTCAAATATGTCTGTGAAACTTCTGGTTATTTAGGTAGGTCAGTAATAAGTTACGGTCCCGTTTTAGTATCAACATTGAATCGCGGAAGGTCACTTCAAAATTCGCTTCTAGATTCCTGGGCAGCCAAAGGCAGGCGTAGTATTTCGTTGGAGTGAAAAAAAGGAAGAGTTCACTTTATTTTTAATTCTGACTTTGCCATTTGACTGATGAAAAGATATTGTCATGAATTCATTAATGAACATAGAGGTCCTGGCTAGGCATATACAGTACTATTTTGCAAGGGTGCCATGCCGTTGCGGGGAGAAGGTTGGGAGCCACTGCCGGGGAAGTTGCGAAATTATCGGCGTGTTATCTCATGAACCCAATGGGTGTTGGCATACCGATCTCCAGGTATGAAGAGTATGGAATTTGTTCCAAATAAGAAATGTGATCTGAGGGGATTCAACTAAAAAGTATTTTCCATTCAGGCATTCAAGAACTGATATCGGTACCTGAATAACTCCTTGCCCATCGAGGTCCAACTTTCTACATGTTTACCGTTCTTTGGGAGAAAATTGCATTTAGCAGTCACTTCCAGAAAAATATTCCGAGGGGGGATACACCTCAAAAGTGAGGTTTTTCCTCAACTCAACAGCCAATTGTGAAATTTCATCTTTCTATTTCCCATGAGGCTAGCTGAAGAAAAAAAAAGATAAATGTCTCTCTCTGAAGAAATATGTCTCTAGGGGCATTTTAATATTTGAAAGTAGCGCTTTCTAAGATCAGCACCTTAATAGACACTTTCATGCCAATAAGGCACTTGAGGTCCTAGTGACCATGGTGTTCTGTGTGGAACGGCGAGAGCGGATTTTCGAGCTTTTCAGTGAGACAAAGTCTGCAACGCCAGCACAGAGCGGTTTCTGCACTCACTACAGACTTCACTCATGGCCGACCACTTTGGCAGGGTAAGCGGGTAACTGGGATGCTCACCATGCATCAAATTGGTGCATGGAAAGTGACGCATGCATCAAAATTACTCTCCATGCATGAAACTCCTTAATTACACGTCGAAATAGCCTCCAGAGATTCCATCTTGGCACTGCCTCGCGCTTGAACTTTCAACAACGGCACTAAAGAGAAGCGGCTTGAGACAATTAAGAAAAAAAAGAAACATCCTCAATTAACCCCTTTCTCCCAAATTCTTCCGGCATTTTGCAGATTTTCCCCGAATTGCTTCATCTCACGATCTCGAAACCTTGTTCGATTTTTTTTTCACATCTTTGGGAGCTTGGGAGCACACTTGAAATTGTAATCAATTTCATGTATGCCACTATGAGTTTTTGTGCCAAATTTCATCAAGTTAGCTGAACTCCTTGGTCGTGCTTTTTTTTGGCAATGAGTATATTTCAAGGAAAATCATTTTTCGAATCCCACTAAACCCACTCCTATAAATATCTCATGAATACAATGGAGTACATTTTTCCTCTAGCTTCCAAAGAAATGAAACGCATTGAAACTTTTGCTGACATATTTCAAGATAGCAAGGAAAAGCATTTCCTTTATTTTAGAAAATCGGTTCTAAATTGGGAGTTTCATGAAACAATTACGCAACATTATGATCTTCGAATTTCACGGAGGAATGAATCTCTTACACAAAAGAAAGTCTCATTGTCGGCCTTTCTTTGAGAAGCGTGCAGCAAATGGAACATCCAATGGATTCGCACATTTGGAGAAGAAAAAAAATTAGAAGCAAAAAACAAGGACGGAGATTCCCCTCGAACTTCAGCGCCGAAAGTAACTTTTCGGCCCACCTACGTGCAATTGCTATTGTTTTCTATCTCCATTAATGTTCTAATATTTTCTTCGAAGATCGAATAAGTTCTAAAAGACATCGTATCGCGCAGCATGATTCACGTCCTTGTAAATTACGAACAAACTACTTTGAATGGCATGGACCGGTGAAAGTTTAAAAAATAATAATAATAATAAATAAAAAATAATGAATTGTAGCGGGTATCTAACTCACGAGCAGTTGCGATCCATTGTTGGCCCCCTTGCATTCCTGCAAATGTTCCGTTATCTTCTCCAGTTTCTCATTTGATTCGTCCAAACTCTTCTGCTGTCTTTCCAGCGCGTCCAATATGTTCTCCCATTGCAGACGCACCTCTGCACAAGGAAATCCAGAGATAATCTCCAGGAAGAAGTGAAAGATAACACATGACTGCAACATTCGATCGATGCATTACTTCAATTTCATGGCAATTTCTTGCGAAAATATTGCGCACTGAGGAAGTTGAAAGTCAGGCTGATGAGACCGGATTGTTACGCTTTGGAAATTCCTCGGGGTCATGTGGCGTGAAGGTCCACCTTCTTCCACGAGTTCACGGTCTCGGCAGCATCATGTCCACTTCCTACACTTTTATGCATACCAAACCACAATCTACTGTGCCGAGTCTTTGCCAAGTATGTGCCGTTGGGTGCAATGGCGTGGCGGCTGGATCGTGAATTTTACCCTCGACGTGGATTCTTAGCTTCATTACATGCTGGGAACATGTTGACATTTTCGTACTCCAATGCGATTGTAAATTGTGAATCGTTTCGCTTCGGATTAGTAAGAAACGGTACTCGTAAAAAAATTAAAATAAAATAAAAACTCGACGTGTAAGTAAGAGAAAAAGGCGCAAATTGCAGAGAAAAGTCCAACCTTCTTCGAAGTAGTCCATGAGTTCCTCCGGGGTGGACTGAAGGAGGTCCTGGGCGATGTCGCCGTGCCCGAGTTCGTCGAGGCAGCAGCAGATGATCGGGAGGTCCCTCCCGTCCTTCGTCTTCAGGACGTTCCAGAGGTTCAGGGCGTTCTGGGTCTTCGATGCCGTGGATCTCTCCTTGAGAGTCCTGGCATCTTTGTTGTCGAGGGTCCTTCTTTCTATGAGCATATTCTTGAGTTTTTCGGCATTCGGTATCTTCGAGAACTTATCCCGGACTCGCTCAAGGCGATTGCACAAGTCTGCAAACAGCAGTATGAATACCCCGGATTAAATTGGCACCACCCGTATGAATCCTTCTAGGAATTGAGAATATCCTCTTCTCACAGAATTTCTCAAGATTTTGCCATTCGCAAATCCGCACATACGTATGCACATTCATACATACGTAACGGGGAGATTAAAGGTAGGTAAAGAGTAGGTCCATTTTTTCCCAGTGGTTTGGCCACGTAAGCCGGTCACCTGCAATACAAATACCACGTACGTGCGCCTATGGTGTGACAATCAACTTGAAAGTGATGGGTTTCGGGCCGGCATGCATTTACTGTGTGATTTACTCTGAGTATTTAATGCTGAGTAAAATTTAAAAAATCCGCAGGGTCGAATAATGTGCAAGGGGGGCTTTATATGCTTAGCTGACGCGTAGCTTCAGCAAGCTCAATATTAAGAACTGGACCACACCCGCGTCCCGCGGGATCCGCTTCGCAACATTTCAACAGACTCAGGTCAAAATTGCAATTAGCAGTCAGAGAAAATGAGAAAGAGTTGAGGTATGAGTCCATAATATTAATGCGTTGATATAATGGTTACGTTCTGCCTGGACATTCTGGAGCAGGGATGTTCGACGCCCAGGTCATTGCGTCTGCTTGCTGTGCTCCTACATTCCCGTGCATGCGCACTGTACTCGAGTCAAGTTTGCTTACGACATTTTGGCTTAGTTTTCGTTGTTCTGGTGAGGCCCTTCATCGCACTGGCACGGTTAGTTCACCTCAATTTTTTTTCCTCCATAGCGGTCAAAGGCCAAAGAGTGAGAAAGTCAACCTGCTTTGGGAAATGATGGGTCGGCTGGGTTAGGAAAATCTCGCAGCCTTTGGCCACGATCATTTTCTGATCCAACTGCTCCATCATCCCCCAAATTAGGCTGACTTTCTCGCTCGTTCGGCCAAACATAGAAGGAATGCGGCTCGCTTGATGTGCCTCCTTCCTGTTTTCTTTGAGGTTAGTTAGTTAGTGCATATAGCAAAAGCGCAAAATCATGGCGTGAAAATGTTTTCTGTGTTGAATTTTTCTTTAGGTCATATGTCATGAGGACCGAAGGTAGGGAAGGCTACAGGGATTGGACGAAAAAATGTAGGGGACGACCGGAACTTGAACCTGAGCCTGCCGTTTCTCGGTCCGGTGCGCTCCATTACACCACCGAAACCAGGACTTACAATTTATTTCCCTATCACTGCATATAAGGGTCTCTGTTACAACGAAATCGGGCAGTCTCGCCCTTCGCTCCACGAGACTACACATTAAAATTACTACTTCTTTTCTCATCTTTCGCAGCTAAAATTTGCACCAATGCAATCTACTCGTCAAGAGCTTGCGATTGATACATTACCGGCACCATTAAACGGGTCGGAAGTGTTTCCCTCATGGATAATTGTTAATTAGCAGTAAGGGAAACGCAATTAACAATCTTATGTAAAGGGCACCTTTGAGATCGAAAAGACTGCCTAGTCGACACGATTATCCACGGGAGAAGTCTCAAAACAGTTTTGCTTTCATGGGAAACGCGGAAAATGACATTACATTGCCGAAACTGCTACCACTTTTCACACATATTTCCAACGACATTCTTCACTCGCCAAATGCCGAAATTGAATTGCAAACCATCTGAAAGCAAGTTGCAAAAGGTATAAATAGCTACATTTTTCACGTTTCCCTTTCACGCTGTTCAATCTCTCGGCCGATTCCTGCCGCTCTTCTGTGGAAAACCAGAGCAGAACCTGATTTTCACCCGTTTTGAATTTCGACCACTACTCCTGAACGCAATCAAAATTTTGAAACTTGGTACTTAGGTACATATTGGGATGCTGAATTCAGAAAATTCATATTATGATGGTAAATGCCCTGGAGGCACATAATTTGGGGAAAGATGTTTTCAAAATAAATTTCTTGGCTTCAGTCAGATACGGAGTATTTGGCTAAGACTTGGCATGTGAGTACCGACGAAGGTACTGAGTTCAGAAAAAAAGTCGCATTTCAGGTACATCGCCTGGGAGTATATTTTTGGTTGTTGACCTCTTCAATTTTTGAATTTTTGAATTTTTTTTCGTCCTGGCGAACACATAACTGACGTGATGTTGCGGTCAGGAAAATTCAAATTTTGCGGTAAATCCTCTCAGAGCACAGCACCGATTTCCCTGAAAATATTATATTTTAGGTAAAGCCCCTCAGGGAAAATATTTTGTGGGAAGCGTATTTTCCAGAATCTTTTTCGATCCAACGAAACAGAGAGCGAAAGAAAATTAAAAAATGGAAAGTTGAAATTCGGCTGGAATCGGCTGGAATCGGCTGGAGAAAGATGAATGAGAAGTTCAATACGTTCAAAGGACACATGGAAGTCGTAGCGAAAAAAAATGTGAGTGATATGTGAGTGCGCCGATCTCGGACCAGAACCAAAATGGTTCTGGCTAAAAAAAAAATGCTTGCGAGAATTCCCTCGCGAGGGATGAAGGAAATGCGGACCCAACGTTGAGAATTCGATTCACACTCCGAAATGGGAGACTCGATGTGACGCAGCAGATGAATGAAATCATCCTGCATTCAGAAGGCTAATTCTGTTGAAAAAAAAATAACAGGGAAGGGAGGCCTTTCATTTTCCGATAACCGAGGTTAACGAGCCATTTTTAAACAAATATATCAACCTCCTGGGCGGTGTTTGGTACTGTTTCATTGGTACTGACAGTGTGGAAACATCAGTTCTTTCGACTAATTACGGATTATTTTTACCGTTTTGATTTTTTTTACATTTGACCTCGAATGGTAGCTCTCCGAGGTCATATGCTAGGCTTGAAATGAATTTTCATATATTTTAAATAATCGGTGAAATTTTAATTGAGAACTGTCGATAACTTCTCCGTCCAAGGTGTGGTTGAAAATTCCTATCGTTTCGACCTTTTTGACCTCGTATCTCGCGAACGGGGTCGAGTTCGACTTGGCATCCACCCAGGCGCTAATGCCCATGTATTCGACCCAGCCTGCTCGTCTCGAAAGCGAATGGCCACTGATCGTGCTCTTGGCATAAATACATGCGTGGAATTATTACATCCGTTATGAATTATTATATCCAGATGCTCATGCGAGTGGGAAATAAGCGGTATGGAGCATTAATAGACTGAAACTTATGGGCCTCACCGGTATTTCCCTCCAGTTCTTCGGCAAGATCTTTCGAGTGGTGCTGCAGGAACAGGAGTACCTGCAGGTACCACTTCACGTACCTGCCGGGCTTCTGGGCCAAAGCATTAAGAAGCTCTTCCAATTTTTCGCGATCGGGGGATGGTGCGGTTATCCTCGAGTTTTCCTCGACGCTGAAAATTCCCTTCAGGATTTTGTGGATTTCTCGGAATGGAAGCTTTCGGAGGAGTCGGCCTCGGCTTTTGATGAACCTGAAATCAATAACCTGTGGCTTTTGATGAACCTGAAATCAATGAACCTGTAAACGTATACATTTCCTTCTAGTAATTGTTTATATTGTTGCTTTCGCAAACAAAACATGCAAATGACATTTTCAGAAACTGTTGGAAACGTACGAATCTACACTTCGCGAAAGTTTCGTGAAAAAAAAGATTTCGTGCGAGCGGGGACATTTTTGGGATTCATAAGTTGGTATAAATCGTTGGTAAGTTTATTATTTATTTATTTATACCCTGGATCTTCTCTGGAACTGGCGAGTGCGGTTGCCCTTTGGGCAAGGAAAGTCGTAGACGGTTCATTCAGATTAAAGGTTCTTTTCGAGGGTAACACCAACTAATGGGGCACTAATTATATTCCTTTTTGTTTAATTTGTTCGGAAACACCGAATAAAATGTTCCCTGACGAATAAAAAATCTCCGGGGAAATGAAAAGAAAAAAACCCAAGTACCGGAATCTCGCCAGATTTCAAACTCCGTGCATTTCGCGCGGTAAGTGATCGACGATGAATTGAAAAGTGGAGCCGGTTACCGAGTCGATGTAAATATCCGGTCTCCGGCAAAATCCGGCTTTCAGGTGCAGGGAGACGCAACTTCCCTCAGGGAGTATTTTTCTTCCGGAAGACAAAAAAAATTCCCTTCAGTGCAACAGGTAGGCAAACGGACAGCCGAATTTCACGGGAAGGTAGTTCTAAAATGGTTTATTTCTAAGGGAAGTTCCCACCTTTGAGTTACTCTCGTGGAAACTTTTATCAGCCACAGCGGATCGGGTTGAAACAGAAAACCATCGTGATCAGAAAAAAAAGTTATCCTTTTCATCATACATATCCCCTAGGGATATCTTTTACTTCTTTTTTTTTTGGGGGGGGGAAGCCCCTCTTCCAGATGATCCTAAGCTGCATGAAAAGGACAAATACAGGGTGATTCTGCAATTATGCCACACTCTCAGATACTAATTTTAAGAAATTCAATGGGTTAACTTATGCTCATGAAACCCGGCATAATTATAGCAAAATGAGTTTTTCCTTCATTTTTTTGGAGGCACACGACATGCTCGAAGTGAATTACTCTTTGCGAAATCGGATGACAAATCCAGCGTAATTTCTCATCACGGCCTCCAGCATTCTGATCGGAAATGGAAGGGGCTTCACTTTTCATTCCCTACTCCTTGAGATGTTTCCGCGGGAAGAATTCGCTGAGGCGGGATCCCAAGGCCGAAATTTCCGCGCAAAAGGTGCGAAGAGAAATTTGTTGCTTGTCTTGGTGAAGCCAAACTTGCAACTGATGAAGCAAATTATCCACCGAAATTAAAGTGCTCAGATTAGCAACGTAATTTCACGAAGGGGAGCACACCTTGAGCATGTCGTTCGCCTGTAAAAAAATTATAAATACATACAGGGTGACCCATTTGAAAAGTTTACCAATGAATGGCCATTTACAAAAGAAACCACTGGGCAGAAGAAGCTGAAACTTGGCATGTAAACAGTTTGAAGTATGGGCTTCTCGAATCCATAGAAAAATTAAAAATGAAAAATTAGAGTGTCAAAAGATGTCACCACCGGCGCATTTCACATGGTCAATTGCAAAGCAAACCACTGGATTGATGAAGTTGAAACTTGGCATGTGAACTATTGGCAGCATGGGCTTCTAAGGATGTGACAAACAAGCATGGTGAGGCACGAGTGATACAGCGATCTGACTAGAGCTGCTGCTCGATGAGGGCTCCGTGCTGAGCGACGACGGCTTCTAGGCGGGGTAGGATATTCCCAACTGCAGCTGAGAGCATTTCCTTTGGGATCATGGCTATCTCATGTCGTATGGCAGTCTTCAAGTCAATCAGCGTGGTGGGACCATGACGATAAACACGGGACTTCAGGTATCCCCATAACCAAAAATCAGCTGGTGTGAGGTCGGGAGATCGAGCATGCCATTAAAATGGAAAGTGTCTGCTGATTATGCAATGTTGTTGGAGCAGAGCTTTAACGTTTCTGGAAACATGAGGAGGGGCACCGTCCTGCATGAACACAACTTTATCCAGAACGTTTCGCTGCTGTAGGTCCGTGATAACGTGTTGCTCCAATAACCGTCTGTATAGCTCTCCTGTTACAGTGACGGTTTTGAAACCGCGCTGTGTGGGTTCTTCGAAGAAGAAGGGGCCCAACAGGAAGTCCTGTGTGAATCCACACCACACGGTGACTTTGTCATCGTGGAGAGGCTCTTGGGCGATGGCGTGAGGGTATTCCTCTGCCCAGATAACACAGTCTTTGGTGTGGACCGTGCTATGGAGGGTGAAGTGGGCTTCATCACTCCAAAGGATGTTTCCAAACCACGTTTCACTATTTTCCACATGTGCAAGGAACTCAAGTTGTAACGCCTCTGCATGTCAACAGCTGACAAAAGCATGAACTCGATGAATCCGACATGGAAACAGCCGAAGCGTAATTTTCATCGTCCTCCGAACTGTCTCTACCGGTATTCCAGTGCGACGTGCAACAGCCACTGACAATACCAACATGCGATGTCGCGCGTTCTTCCTCTACAGTCAATGCCACTTCTGCAGCCATGTCTTCAGAAACCCTACGGCTCCTTCTCTTCTTCAAATTGGCCACATATCCTGTCTTCTCAAATTTTGTCACAAGCTTTCCCAACGCTGCTCGTGACCATGGACCTTGGCGCATGTTGTGGCTTCGACGGTACGACCTTAAGGCGGCCTCTGCATTCCTCCCATTTTCGTAAAACTTCTGTATCAGTTCGATCCTCGTAGTGAACGCTAACATGTTGTCTTGCACTGGTTAGGTTCCGTAATCTTCCAGTCCGTGGTCATCGACTAATCTTTCATACGGTTCGCTGGGCTACGTGACATGCTCTTTTGTGGTGCCATCTTTTGACGCACTTATTTTTTATTATTTTTTATTTTTTATTTATTTTTATATTTTTTATAATTTGTTTTTAAATTTTAATTTTAAATTTTTTTATGGATTCCAGAAGCCCATACTTCAAACTGTTTGCATACCAACTTTCAGCTTCTTCTGTCCAGTAGTTTCTTTTGTACATAGCCATTCATTGGTAAACTTTTCAAATGGGTTACCCTGTATATATATAGTAGCGAGTTTGTTTGCCCTTCGGGAAAACAAACTCGCTGTGATCGCGCCTTCGGCGCTCCATTACCTTGGATAGTGCTTAATTCATTTATTCTTTGCGAAATGGCAAACACGTATTTAAAGTACATCCTATTGGAATATGTGACATATGGGGACGAAACTCATAATTTTGATCAAAATCATTACTTCTATTATTCCTAGTGTGCCTAACTTGATATCTCTTCGTGTGTCCCTTTTTTTAAAGGTGGAGAAGACATTTTCAAATACTTCCCTCTTATAATCTATGCTCATGAGGCATATTTCAAAAGTAGGATGTTTCCTGTACGCAGCCATCAAACAGGTACTTCTGAAGAGAATTTTTAATTTTCCGTTTCTGTTTCGTTGCATCGAAAAATAATTCACGAAATCGGACTTGAAAAAAGTGGTCTGATTTTTTTTTAACGAAAATTTTTCATCATTCTGAAATATAGATTCAGGAAACTCTATGCCACCCACTTTCATCTTTATACGTTTCCCCATTTTGCTGGCGGTAAAAAATATATTTGGAAAAGCAACCCACCCAAAAGCTGTTCTCTGGGGAGACGCTCAGCAAAAGTTGAATTTTTCCTTAAATCAACATCACGTTCGTTATG
>CAJPEV010005138.1:0-16822 GCA_905338385.1 Darwinula stevensoni
ATAAAGTCATCTCGGTCAGTGAGGTGAGAAATTACTTATCAAGATTGAGAGACTCAGTTTCTCCAAAAACAATTTAATGATAGACTCGCTTCTTTATCATAAAAAAGCGAATGGCAAACTCCTCATCACTGGGGAGTATTATGTGCTAGATGGTGCTAAAGCATTGGCATGTCCGACCATTTATGGTCAGACTTTGGTTGTTCACCGTTCAGAAAAATTTTCATGGAAATCTTTTGACCATTTAGATCAGTCATGGTTAGAACTCAATGATCAAAATTCAAAATCAGAAGCGGAAAAAAAACTCCTAAAGATTTTAAACTCTATCGCTGGATTTGAGCTTAAAGATAGTTATCGAATGACTATGGATTTCCCTAAAATGTGGGGACTCGGCTCTAGCTCCACGCTAATAGCCCTACTGGCGGATTATTTCAAAGTAAATCCATACGAACTCAATAATAAAATGTTTCAAGGCTCTGGTTATGACATAGCATGTGCATTTTCTGAAACGCCTATTCTATATTCCAATAAAGATAAAATAAGCCCAGAAATCAAACCAGCAGTTATACCAGAGGCAATAAAGCCATATTGCTATTTTGCTTATCTGAATAAAAAACAGGATTCGAGGGAAGGAATCAATTTGTATAGAAATTTAGGGCAAAACAAAACTGCTTTAATCAATGAAATTTCATCTATCACAGAAGAACTAATAGAGAAGCAAAATTTTCAAGACTGGGTTTATTTATTGGGTAAACATGAAGAAATCATCTCCTCTTCCCTGTCCTTGCCTAGAGCGGCAGATACAGTTTTAAAAGGGCTGCCTTTTTTCTCTAAATCACTAGGTGCATGGGGTGGTGATTTTGTGATGATAGTTACAGATGAAGGGTTTGAAAAGGTAAAAAAGGAGTTATCAAAATATGGTTTGGAAAATATTTTTCTATTTTCTGAGTTATTAGTCTAATTTAAATTTTAAAAATTATGAAAAAAACAACCCTAATAGTGATGACTCTATTCTCCATCTGTATGCTTGGTCAAGATTCGTTGCCTGACAACTATCCTAAAAACGAAATAAAATTAAATACGATATATACTTTATTCGGGTTGCCAGAAATAACTTATGAAAGAGCGCTTAATCAATTTTCATCTGTTGGAGCGTCGGTATTTTATGGTGCTGCTAGGAATACTAATGTGGGCATAGGATTGTTTCCATTTTATAGATGGTATTTTGGACATAAGAAACCAGTTTGCGGGTTCTTTCTAGAGGGAAATGCAGGAATCTATACTCAAGATGTGACACGCTTTATTTCCGGCCCAACTTTTTATTATATGACTACAAAAAAAGAAATTCAAGGTGGACTTGGAATAGGACTAGGCGGTAAATTTGAAGTACATAAGGTATGGACAGCAGAGATACTAGGTGGTTTAGGAAGAAATTTTCTTTATACTGACAATTTTGATAATAATGAGATGTACCCTAGATTTGGGTTATCCATTGGACGGAGATTTTAACTCTAATTCATTCCTTTGGAATTTCCTTCGTTATCTTTGCCAAAACTTATATTTTGGAGATTATACATTTATTATTAGATTTTTTAAAAGATCCTTTGACCGTATTGCAGATGTTTATATCGCAGTATGGGGCCTTGGTATATTTCATTTTGTTTCTAATTGTATTCGTTGAGACAGGAGTGGTCGTCATGCCTTTGCTACCAGGAGATTCCCTTTTATTTTCAGTAGGTCTCATCGCTGCTACCACTGGTGAAATCAATATTTATTTTGTAATTCCGCTTCTCATTTTAGCGGCTTTGATAGGAGACAATGTTAACTATTTTATAGGTCGGAAATTTGGTGATTTGATACAAAAAAAAGAAAAACTTTTATTCCTAAAAAAGGAACATATTGAGGAAACTGAAAAGTACTTTGAAAAATACGGTTCTAAAACAGTCATTTTAGCTAGATATATTCCAATTGTGCGCACCATAGCTCCTTTCGTAGCGGGAGCTGGTGAGATGAAATATAAAACGTATTTAACCTACTGCTTTATTGGAGCCTGTTTGTGGGTATGTTCTATCACATTACTGGGTTATTTTTTAGGTAATATTCCATGGATAAAAACCAATTTTGAAAAAGTAGTTCTCGGTATCGTTTTAGTTTCTGTATTGCCTATTATTATCAAGCTATTTCAAGCTAAGTTTAGTAAGAAATAAAAAATAAATCCCAATGCTGATTATCGGAATCACAGGAACTATAGGTGCTGGAAAAGGTACGGTGGTAGACTATCTGACCACTCGGTATGGATTTAAGCATTACTCCGTGCGAAAATATCTCACAGAACTATTAATACTTCAGGGTATAGAGCCTAATCGAGACCATTTTACTGCACTAGCCAATTCACTTAGAGAAAAAAACAATTCCCCTAGTTTTATTATAGAAGAACTTTATCGCACTGCCGCTCTGCATGGAGGCAATGCCATCATAGAGAGTATTCGCACGGTAGGCGAGATAGATAAGCTGAAAACCTTAGGCAATTTTACACTGCTAGCCGTAGATGCGGAGCAATCTCTGCGCTATCAGCGAGCCTTCGCTAGAAATAGTGAAACGGATGCTGTAGGTTATGAAAAATTCAAATCTGATGAAGAAAGAGAAATGAACTCTAGTAACCCTAATAATCAGAATTTAGCAGGTTGCATAGCCCGTGCTGACTTCACTATCATCAATAATGAGGGATTGCTGGAATTACATGAAGCAGTAGATCGTATCATGCAGAAAGTGGTAAAAGCAGGCGAAAAATAAAGTATAGTTGAGGGTTTATAAAAACTATGAGTGGTATTAAAAGGCTTCTGAGCAATAATTTTATAGGCAATAAATAAATCTAACGTATTTTTGTATCAATTAAATAACTACCAAAATTTAATCTTATGAATATAAAAAAGCTCAATAATTCGGTAGATATGCTGAAAGAATATCTTGGTGACTCTTTGCTAGCCTGTGATATCTGGATGACTAATACTGGACAATCCATTGCGGGTTATAACACGCAACCTAAGGCAACTGCGCTTTTTGAACAGGTGACCTCCTTCTTAAAAAAGGCCTTGAACGGTGCTGGATTTCCACCTCTGGAAAAGTACTATATGATGGATTGTGAAGGTGATAGTTTGATATTAGTTTTGCAATTTGAGAAATATCAATGGGGTATGCTTGTTTCTAAAAGTAAAACCCAATTAGGACTATTGTTAAATGTAATCATTCCTAATGTATCAGAAGAGTTTCTAGAGGCTATAAAAAGTTAATAATCACACCTCGCTCTTTTAAATAGAGCTTGAACACATGCTAAGTGGCTTTTTTAAAAATTTAGTCTTTCAGTCTAGAAAAGACCCTGTAATATATGCTGCTGATGCTCAGCTTCTCATTATTATTGATAAATTAAGGGAAGAGCTTGGTGATAGTTTGATATCCTGTAGCATCAGTAAAAAAAATAGCAAAACTGTCTTAGCGAGTTTTAATTTTCAAGAAAGCATGCTTCCACTGTTTCAAAATATCGCCGAGTTTCTAGACCATGCGCTCATAGCCGCTAGTTTTCCAAAGTTAAAGGAGAGCTTTAAAATAAAAATGAGTCACCATAGTTTACTAATAGGCTGGCTTCCCGCCTCATACCAGATATTCATACTTCTGGATGAAAGCATAGCTAATATTGGTATTCTAGAAGGGATAATCTTTCCTGAAATCAAAGAAATTTTAGGTAAACCCTAGTATAAATCTTCAATTTTTTTCAAGAGCCATTCTTTTTCTACTACTGTAGAATCTTTTACTTTAGTATATAGTTTTTTGAAATAACTCCGATCATTTTCTAATCGATGCTTTTGCAACATCTTTACATATTTTACAAAATGCAAATTGTTTTCTACCCTCTGTTTAGTAAAATCCTTGCTACGATTTAAAAACTGCGTTAAGCTCATACAGCAGCTAAGAAGGGGCATTTCATCGTTTAATTCATAGTAACATTTTATAAGTAAAATTCTGCCCGTAGAAGCATAAAAAGAGTCTTCATACGTCACCTTGAGTAGCTGCCGCATAGCTGATTTATATTCAGCCTTCTCAAAATAGATNAGCCGCTAGTTTTCCAAAGTTAAAGGAGAGCTTTAAAATAAAAATGAGTCACCATAGTTTACTAATAGGCTGGCTTCCCGCCTCATACCAGATATTCATACTTCTGGATGAAAGCATAGCTAATATTGGTATTCTAGAAGGGATAATCTTTCCTGAAATCAAAGAAATTTTAGGTAAACCCTAGTATAAATCTTCAATTTTTTTCAAGAGCCATTCTTTTTCTACTACTGTAGAATCTTTTACTTTAGTATATAGTTTTTTGAAATAACTCCGATCATTTTCTAATCGATGCTTTTGCAACATCTTTACATATTTTACAAAATGCAAATTGTTTTCTACCCTCTGTTTAGTAAAATCCTTGCTACGATTTAAAAACTGCGTTAAGCTCATACAGCAGCTAAGAAGGGGCATTTCATCGTTTAATTCATAGTAACATTTTATAAGTAAAATTCTGCCCGTAGAAGCATAAAAAGAGTCTTCATACGTCACCTTGAGTAGCTGCCGCATAGCTGATTTATATTCAGCCTTCTCAAAATAGATTCTAGCATAATTAAAATTATAGGTATTCTCTTGTTCAATCAAAGATACCTTTGAATAATAATTTTCGACAAAATTTTCTGCCCATTCTACCTGATTAAGCTGAAGCGCCGTGTAAATAATATTTTTAAAATTATTGGAATTCAAATCACCAGGTTGTTTAAAAAATTGAATTTCACATTTATAAATTTCAAACAATTGCTCTAGATATTCACTCCTCCCACTATTGATAAATCGTATACAAAAATTCTCACTGTGAGAGAGTAAGCCTTTGAAGTTAGATTCAAAAGGTATATTGTGATTTAAGACGATGTCCTTCAGCTCAGAAAAAAGTTGTGGATTATTTTCTTTGGCTATTTGGTATACACAAATATACGCTTTAATCACTGGATCCTGATCATTTCTACTCTCTATGAGTTGATTCACTATAAAATCTTCGTAGGTACTATCTTTTTCACTTTTATATTTCTGCGTAAAACTCAAAAAATCGCATTGTGTCTTTAAGGTCTGGAAAAAACTCAATTTTTTCTGTGCTCGAAGTGCATGCTCGAAATGCTCTCTTTTCTTTTCACTATCATGGCTAAACTCATTAAATACGAACTCTAATTTACTCATAGCGTATGCATATTCATACATAAGATAATCTTCATAAGAATCGAAATTAAGCTCAGGCTTATAGTTAAAAAATACAGTTCTATTTTTATGCAGATGGTTTAAGGAATAATATTTATTTAAAATATTGAGCTCTGCAAGCGGATATTGATCTATTTTTTTTACTACTATATATTTTTCGATGAGCTTGACCAATTTAGAGAGAAAAACACGCAGCTTTACATCCGAATATTTTTCATTTGGAGGAAAGACACTGTGGTATAGATCCATTTTATCCAATTCCTTAGTTTGAATAAGATGCTCGACTAAATATAAATGAATAGCCATGACTATATCACTTTGATTAAAAAGTGTGCAGGAAAGGAAGGATGAAATACCATCCTTGTCTTGCCTAGAAAGGCTTCCATAGAGTTCTTCGATCTTACTGTTTTTTCCGCTCATAGTTGGGTCTGATTAAATATTTCTGAATACAAAAAAATAGATATTTAAAATAATCACGAATTTTATATCAAAAATAGGAAATAAGTGCTATTAACAAAATATAAATCCAAATTACTGGTTATCAATCCACTTGTTTTATTCTTTTTGCAACAATATCTTAACAAGCGGCTAATTTTGTATTAGAATATTGATAAAAATATGCCGACTTTTGTATCAGAAAAAGAAAATAACACAGTTGAATCATTTCTTCATCAGAAAAACGAAAACGTATGAAACGAAAATTACTCTTATCTGCCCTCCTCTGCTCGAGTGTTTATATGCTCATAGGACAGGGAACGCGCCCAGACAATGCGAAAGTCATTTTGAAATCTGGAGTAGTTCGAACCATCAATGTGCTAGCTAATGACAATGCTATCGCGGGTAAAACATATGAAGTAGTGGATGTCTATAAAATTACACCCAATAACATCGCTATCAATGCTGCCTCGCCGAATGTAACCTATCAAGATAATCATCATGGAGCACAAAATGATACTTTCTTCTATATAGCACGTGATATCAACTCAGGCAGTCTAGATACGAATTATGTAGTCATAGTCAAAGATGATTTAAGTCAAGATTTATATCCTGGGGACGCTAATAAAGACAATCTATGTAATCATATAGATGTACTCAATATCGGTATAGCATACGGTAAAAATGAAATCGTACGTGAAGGCATTTATCTGACAAATGACTGGGTACCGGTAAGAGCCTACGACTGGACTCTAACCAACAATAAGAGTAATTATAGATACTCTGATGCGAATGGAGATGGTCTGGTAGATAGCGCAGGTGATGTAGGTACCGTACTCAAAAACTACAACCGAAGCATTGGTCTTACTAATGTTCACTATAGTCCTACTGGTGGGGAAAGCTTCAGTATAGTACTCCCCGATACTATCAAACTAGAATCTAATGTAAAGGCCTTCCAGTTTAGTGTTCATTTAGGTACAAATGCTAATAAAGTTAAGAATTCATACGGCATAGCTTTTACCCTCAAATTCAATCAGGCCTATATCAATCCCGACAAGATTACGTTTAAGGCCAGCAAGTGGTTTACAGATCAGGAGTCGACCTTAAATTTCACCAAAGTAAACAATGGAAGTGGTGAACTAGATGTAGTTATAGTTAGAAAATCTGGTAAAAATAGCGATGGTGAAGGAGAGTTAGGCATAGTGGACATCGTAGAAATAGATGTTTTAGGCGGATTAATAGACCCTATCAATACCAGTTTTGAAATCCTCAAACCAGTGCTAATAGATTCGACATACAATGTACTCCCCATAACGCTACCTGCGCCTAAGTCTGTGCATGTAGTTAAGAAATCTTCTAGTCAGATTAATATTGCAAATCAAAATAGTGGATTGAGATATTATCAGAATGATCGAACATTGACTTTAAAAAATGAAAATTCAAAACCGCTAGAAGTCAGTATAGTTAATATTCTAGGTAAGGAGATTTCTAAGCGCGTCTTAGCTCCAAATCAACTGATAGATAATGATACCAACCTATGGTCTTCTGGAATATATTTCCTAAAAACCAGCGGTGAAACCTATAAAATACATGTGAAATAAGTAAACACTGACTTACTAAAAGGGGAGTAAGGCAATGTTATGAGCTCCAAAATTAGAAAACCTAACTATACATAATAGAAAACCTACTGATTCATTGGTTAAAGTTCGTCCGCACTAGCGGACGTTCTTTTATCAAAATTTACAAAATATCAGATATACTTGTCTGAATATTTTATTGAAGTTTATGTATCTTTGTGATTAGATTAAATGAAAAAAACTATAGCCCTTTTTTTATGTCTTATCGTCCTGCTACCAGGGCTTACAAAGCTGTTGTATATATCTTACTGGAATATCAATAGGACTGCTATAGAAAAACTATTCTGTAAAAATATAGACAAACCTGAGATGGAATGTCATGGTCAGTGTCACCTCGAAGAGACCCTCTCTAAAATAAATCAGAGCGAAGAAAATGACAACAATAAAAGTGCACCCAGCTGGGAAAAACTGACGGAAAATTTGGTATTTACTGATGAAGAGATTTCTTATGGATTTACCAATAACATGAAGGATATTCACCTCTCTGCCACTCATTCCTATTACTATTCAGAAAACTACCATTTTACCCAAATCAAACCTATATTTCATCCACCGTGTTTTGTTTGATACATACCTGTAATTGATTGGTCAATTTTTGACGAATTAAAGGTATTAGATTTCAATAATTTCTAACTTCAAACAAAAAAAGCAATGTCATTAAAAACTATATGGCTTTTGCTTATCGTGACGTATGTCCATGGGAATGCATGCGATATATGCGGCAATAATCCGAACTCTATGTACATTGGATTACTGCCCAATTACTCAAGTCATTTCGTAGGAGTCAAGCATAGATATGTGCGATTCGAGACGGAACATAACGATAAGCAAGAGTACGGCAAGGATGTACTCAATGAACTGACCATATGGGGTAGGTATAACCTATCCAAGAGGATTCAACTCTATGCCTCAGTACCTTATCTGATCAATGATAGAATAGATAATCATAACAACTATGTCATACATGGACTAGGGGATTTATCTATCATGGGAAACTATACGCTAATAGATAATAGCGATAGCCTCAATCAGAGAATCTATCATTTTCTGCAAACGGGTTTAGGTGTCAAACTTCCATCTGGCCAGAGCGATTTGATAGCCAATGGGAATACCATCATACCTATGCTGCAGCTTGGGACTGGGTCTACTGACTTTCTCGCTAGTTTTTTCTATATGATGCGCTTCAAAAAATTGGGGTGGAGTCTAGATGGAAATTATAAATTCAACACCACAGGTGCGAACAATTACCGGATGGGCAATAGTTCTAATTTGAATCTGAAAGCCTTTTACTGGTATCAACTGCCGAAGATAGCCTGGGTACCTAATGCCGGATTAAGCTGCGAACAGATGAATGCCAATACTGACAGAGGTACATTAAAGGAACTCACCGGAGGTTATTCTATGTTATCATCTTTAGGAATCAATGTATTCAAAGATAATATATCAATCGGTACAAATATTCAAATACCAGTACATCAAGAAATAAATTCAGGATTCACCCGTGGTTCTATTAGGATATCCACCCAATTCAATTATTATTTTTAATCCATAAAAATCAAACATATGAAAAAGATATTTTTTTTAGTTAGCATATTCAGCTCACTCTATACCTTCCAATCTTGCACCAAAAATTCCACCAATTCTGGGACTACAGGTTCTATAAAAATAGAATTAGACCATTTAGTCAACGGATCTGCTATGCAATACAATAAAGACTATGTCAATGCGGCAGGAGAAACGATGCAGTTTACTTTGTTCAAATATTACCTAAGCAATTTTTCTTTGGTCAATACGGATGGCACTATTTATACTCTCCCTAAGGATGAATGTTATTTCCTTATAGAAGAGCCTGCATCAGGTGCTAACCCTATTATAACGCTTACTAATATACCTCAAGGAGAGTACAAAGAAGTGCGATTTATAATAGGAGTCGACAGTCTAAAGAACTGTGCTCCTTCCAGTGAGCGAACAGGGGCTCTAGACCCTGCCACATCAGGCATGTACTGGGCATGGAATAGTGGTTATATTTTTATGAAGGTAGAAGGAAAATCTCCAGTTGTAGCTGGTCACCCAGATGCCACAGGAGACAATTTCATTTATCACATAGGTCTATTCGGCGGCTACTCCTCACCTACTGTCAATAATATTAAATCATTTTCCCTAAGTAAATCAGGAGAAACAGCCAAAGTGTCAAATAGTATATCTCCGCAAATACATATCGTAGTCGATGTGATGGAAATATTCAAAAATCCTACCAATTTTAGCCTGGCTACAAAACCCACCATTCATGTAGATCCTGCTTCGAAAACCTTAGCAGACAATTATGTGGATATGTTCAGTATAGATCATATTCATAACTAAATCAATTATTCAAAATATAAAAAGATAAAAAATGAAAAAATCAATTCAATTTCTCACCCTCATTAGCCTTTTAGGCATAAGTTTTACATTTAATTCTTGCAGCAAAGACGATCATAATCATGATGACCTTGGTCATTTAAATATCCAGACCCAGTTTGTATTTGGTGCGGATATGCTCCCATTCTCACTCAATCAAAAATTGATGCACACGAAAACATTCGATTCTCTCACGTTTTCAGAATTTTCATTCTACATAAGTAATATTCGACTCCAAAAAGAAGATGGCACCTGGTGGACTGCACCAGAAAGCTATCATTTACTATCCGCGAAATCAGCAGATGATGCAAACATTCATCTCCATGACGTGCCCGCAGGAAGTTACAAGGCTATGGAATATACACTAGGTGTAGATAGTCTGCGCAATGTATCTGGCGCACAAACAGGAGATTTAGCTATCAGCGAAGGTATGTTTTGGGACTGGAATTCAGGGTATATCATGCTCAAAGCAGAGGGAACTTCGCCACAGAGCAGCACAGGTTCATTTGCTTTTCACCTCGGAGGCTTCTCAGGTGCTAATAACATTGTAACTATCAAAACTACAGACTTCAATGGAGCCAAACTTACACTTACGACTTCTAACGAACCTACAGTGGTTCTACTAGCCAATCCTGCTCGTCTATGGCATTCATCTGCTAGTGTAGCTACTCGCAGTACTATCCATATGCCAGGAGCGAATGCCGTCACTATGGCGAAAGATTTTTACAACAATTTTTCCTTCAAAGAAATTAAATAGTATTGATTTTTTTTAAGATGAGTTTCAATGCATTAAAAGCGAGTGGTTCTCTACTCGCTTTTAGTGCACTATTTACTGCATGTACCAAAGATACGAGCCAAGATTCTTCATCGCTACAAACGCTACAACGTCCGCAGCATTTTCCACCAGCGCATTATACACATAATACCAATCCATATTCCAAAGCTGGATTCGATCTAGGCAAAAATTTATTTTTTGACCCTATACTTTCACGCGATAGTACGATTTCTTGCGCCAGTTGTCATCACCAAACGAATGCTTTTGCTGATAAGAATGTGGCCAGAAGTAAAGGAATCAATGGCGGTCTTTCAGATCGAAATAGTCCAGCCATATTCAATATGGCATGGAATACATCATTTATGTGGGATGGTGGGATTAATCATATAGAGGTTATGCCCTTCGCACCTCTTGTGCATCCAAGAGAGATGGGAGATGACCTGTCTAATATTTTGCGAAAACTCCAACAACATAGTGTGTATTCCCATCAATTTCAATCTGTGTTTAATAAAACTAAACTAGATGACCAGCAGCTCTTTTGGGCTCTAGCCCAGTACATGAGCAATCTCGTATCTGCAAATAGTCGATATGACAAGTACGTACTTGGATCTGCAAATCTCTCTATCAGTGAATTGAAGGGTCTCTCCTTATTTAGAAGCAGCTGCAGCAGCTGCCATAGTGAGCCACTCATGACTGACTATAAATTTCACAACAATGGATTAGATACCTTGTTCAAAGATGTTGGGCGATATCGAATCAGTCAAAATGCAATAGATTTAGGCCGTTTTAAAACACCTAGCCTACGCAATATAGCCTTGACTGCTCCCTATATGCATGATGGACGATTTTCACAGTTAGATCAAGTCATAGATCATTATTCACACCATATTGTTTCGTCTCCCTCATTGAGTGCTCCGCTGAGTAAAAATGTGGGGGGATTTCAATTTTCTGAAGAAGAAAAGAAGAACTTAATTGAATTTCTGTATACACTGACAGACCAGGAATTTATCCAAAATAAAAATTTAGTACCTTAAGAATTAAAAAGATTGAACTCTCAAAAAAACAGAAACATATAGAAACACATACTAATGAAGTGGCTTTTAATTTGTATTCTCTTTCTTCTTTCTTGCACATCTGCAAGAAAAGAAGAATTCATCCTACCCAGCCATTTCCCAAAGCCTCACCATACTCTTAGTATCGATGCACAAAAATTTAAGCTAGGAAAGCAGCTTTTTTTTGACCCTATTTTTTCAAAAGATAGTACCATATCTTGTGCTAGCTGCCACCAACAGGCCTCTGCTTTTTCGGATACTAGATCGTTTAGCCTAGGTGTGCGCGGTCAGGTAGGAAAGCGAAATGCCCCCGCACTGCAAAATCTTTTATGGTCTAATACCTTCTTCTGGGATGGTGGTGTGCACAACATAGACCTCATTCCACTCAATCCGATAACCAACGAAAAAGAGCTAGATGAATCTATGCCAAACATAGTTTATAAAATCAATCGTGCGAAAACCTACCAATCGCAAGTTAAAACAATCTTTCAGACAGATACCATAAGTTCGCATCAGATACTAGAAGCGCTCACACACTTTCAGGCCGTACTCATCTCCGATCAGAGCCCATTTGATAACTTCCTACGTGGCAAGATAAAACTAAGCGAAGATGAAATGCAAGGCTATACCATCTTTCAAACTAAATGTGGCCACTGTCATGAAGGGCCTCTGCAATCCAACTATAGCTATAGAAACAATGGCATTTTTAAATCTGGAGATACTGACCTTGGTCGCTATGAAATCTCCCTGATAGAAAGTGATAAAGGTAAATTTAAGGTACCTAGCCTCCGAAATATAACCCTTACCGCGCCCTATATGCATAATAGTTCGCTACACAGTCTAGAAGAAGTTATGAATCACTATGAATCTGGTATAAATCAATCCCCAAGCCTAGATAGTACACTGAGAAATAAAATTAAATTTCAATCTGGGGAAAAAGAAAAAATCATCGCCTTTCTCAAGACCTTGACCGATATAGAGTTTACTAAGAATAAAGCTTTCTAATACAAAATCGTTTCAATCCAGTATAAGTGGATTTACACAGCCGCTTTCGTCTTATTCCCAAAAATGGATTGACTACAACTATTTATTCTCTTAGGAATACTTATTTCCAGATAAACCAGATAACACAAGTCACAAGCAATATCTTACAATTCATGCACTTTATTCACTCAATCAACCGTAGTCCAAAATATAGGGTGCAAAGCCAATGTTGATTATTATTCACAAATAATATAAATTCAATGGTGAATTATACTTATCGTTTCGTACTGCACAGCTCTCCGAAAAGTACTGAAACATATCCGAGAATCTAAAAAACAAGTCGGTCTAGGCCAATACTAAATTGAGATGAATTCTAAAATCTTTTCTCAAAAAATGCCACTGAATATAATAGGTCAACAAGTTAAAAACGAAACTACAGTTTTATTTTTGTAGTAGTCGTAGTCGTAGAGCCAACTTTAGATTGATATAAACCTAATCCACATAAAAATGTGTACTCCAGAGTCGAAGATGAAGAAGGGAATCCTGCAATAGCAAAACTTGTCTCCATAGAAAATCTCAACCCATCTGTATAGTTTGTACCATTTACTGTAGCTTTAATATTTCTTTCCAGCATTTTCATCTTATAAGTATAGGTATATTCAAATCCTGATAAATTCATTGTGATTTTATGAGACCAGGTATCGTTTACAGCTTTATTAGGATATAACATTACATACTTAGATGGTAAGAAAGCTCCTCCACCAGGTATAGTAGCACCTGTATTAAAAGTCAAGACGTTTCCTGACGCATCCCTTCCCATAAAGGCTCTCACTCCTGTAGTATTTGCATTATTTACTACTTCGTAAAACTTTACAGCATCTATAGTTGTATCTTTTCCAAAAACCATAGAATCATTCTTAGATCCAGAATTTGTGTAAACCACAGTTCCAGTTTTATAAGGTAAATAGTTAGATGAGCAAGTATTTGTACCAGTGGTGGTACCAGGCTCATCCTTACCGCATGATACTAAAGTGAATAAAATGGTAGAAAGAAGTGATAGTTTTTTTATATTGTTCATAAGAAATTGGTTTTAGACTACAAAATTAAAAATAAATTTTATATCGTAGTTTTTTTGAGTAATGAATTCATATGAATATCATTTTGACTAATCAACCAATTCGTAAATATTTATAAATCAAATAATTTTGTTTTTTTAAGGCTCTCACTAAAAGTTTAAAGATTCTATCTAGGATAGATTTATTTTATTGATTAGCAGGATTGAAATTTAAGGTTAGTTCTATTTTGTTACTATGAAAACATTTCAGTGATATGTCATAGAATATTCAATCATCTTCCCAAAATAATAAAAGTATTAGTAAGATTCAACGCTTTCAAATGAATAAAAAATAAGTGAATAAAAACTCCTATTTACGCACATTTTACAATAATTTACGATTCTTATTTTCTATTTTTACTACTTTAGCGAAATAAAACAAATTCATCATGATTAACAAAGTAATATTATTAGGAAGAGTGGGTAAAGACCCAGAGGTAAAGCAATTTGATAATGGCTCTGTAGCCAATTTCACCATAGCCACGGACGATAGTTATAAAGACAAATCTGGACAAAAAGTAGAGCGGACAGATTGGCACAATGTTTCTGTTAATTTCCCAGGTTTAGTAGAGGTGGTTTCAAAATATGTAAAAAAAGGAGATCTACTCTATGTCGAAGGTAAAATCAAAACGCGTGAAGCTGAAAAAGACGGCGTAAAAAGATATTTTACAGAAGTAAGAGTAGAAACGCTTAAAATGATGCCGAAAGGTCAGAATACAGGCAACTCTAATACTTCTAGCGATAGTATGCCAGAGCAAAAATCGATGGGTAGTGCCACTGCTAGTGATTTTGTATCAGACGGAGGCGCCTCTATGGACGATGATTTACCGTTCTAGTCTAGTGTTCAAAGTTCGATACCTAGCAAATAGAGATACATTAAAATTTAAATTTACAGAAATAAAAAAAGCTTTGTAAAAAAGCTAAACACATGATACCTATTCAGAAAATAAGAAGTCACAAGGATGAAATTTTAGAAAAACTAAAGAAAAAGCATTTTTCTGAACTCCATCTGCTCGATGAAATACTCAACTTAGACGATAAGCGCAAGAGCACACAGAGACTTTTGGATGATTTATTAGCCCAGTCCAATCAGCTTTCTAAGCAGATACCTGTGCTGATGAAGGATGGAAAAAAGGCTGAGGCCGAAGTGCTCAAGTCTGAATCCGCCAGTCTTAAGTCTGCAACTCAGGCCTATGCAGATGAAATGCGAGCGCTTGAAAAACTGATAGTTGATATTCATGTACAGATACCTAATATACCTCATGGTAAGGTAGGCCATGGTAGAGCAGCGGAAGATAATGTCACGATAAGAACTGGCGGAGAAATGCCAGAACTGATCGATGGAGCTCTTCCCCATTGGGAACTGACAAAAAAATACGATATCATAGATTTCGATTTAGGAGTCAAACTCACAGGTGCAGGCTTCCCAGTATATAAAGGCAAAGGAGCTAAACTAGAGCGTGCTTTGATCCAATATTTTCTTGACAAAGCGAGCGATGCGGGTTATTTAGAAATCATACCTCCACTTATGGTAAATGAGGACTCAGCATTCGCTACTGGTCAGCTACCTGATAAAGAAGGTCAGATGTACCAAAACCACGATGGCTTCTATATGATCCCTACAGCCGAGGTTCCTGTCACGAATATTTATAGAGATACGGTGATAGCTGAGAATGACCTCCCTATCAAACTAACTGCATACTCTCAATGCTTTAGACGTGAGGCAGGATCGTATGGAAAAGATGTGAGAGGTCTGAATCGATTACATCAATTTGATAAAGTAGAAATCGTAGAACTGGTAAAGCCTGAGACTTCTTATGCTACCTTGGAAATTATGACGTCTCACGTAGAAAATTTATTAAAGGAATTAGAACTTCCATATCGTGTTCTGCTCTTATGTGGTGGTGATATGAGTTTTGCCTCTGCGCTTACCTATGACCTAGAGGTCTTTTCGGCTGCTCAGGAAAAATGGTTAGAGGTGAGTTCCGTATCTAATTTTGAAGATTTTCAGGCGAATAGATTAAAGGCTAGATATAAGAATGCAGAAGGTAAAATAGAACTCTGTCATACGCTGAATGGTTCTGCACTGGCATTGCCGAGAATCGTAGCTGCTCTTTTGGAAAACAACCAAACAGAAAAAGGGATAAAAATACCAAAAGTACTGGTGCCTTATACAAAGTTTGAATATATAAACTAAAGAACTTTATATTTGTATAAACAACAAAATTTCAAAACATGAATCAATACTCAGAAATCGTATCACAAGCTACCCAAGCGGATAGAGCAGACTTTTACAAAAGAACTTATTTGCACGTAGCGCTAGCTATTCTCGCCTTTATGGTGGTAGAAACTTTTTTACTTAAATTTATACCTGGCGAACTTATCGCAATGATGTTTGGTGGAAAATTTGTATGGCTATTTATAATTGGTCTATTTTGGTTAGGCTCATTTATTGCCAACAAATTCGCATTTTCGCTCAGTAGAAGTGCTCAATATTTCGGTCTAGGGCTCTATGTCATTTTAGAAGCCATTATCTTTTTACCTATGCTATATATAGCTGCATCATATACTGGTGGAGATGTCATAATGCAGGCAGGAATTATTACACTATCTATGTTTGGCGGATTGACGGCCTTAGTTTTTATGTCAGGATATGATTTTTCGTTTTTGCGTACAGGTATTATAATAGGTGGATTTATTTCACTAGGACTTATAGCGGGAGGGATTTTGTTCGGATTTAATCTCGGTCTATGGTTTTCTGTAGGTATGGTGGTATTAGCTTCTGCTAGTATTTTATACCAAACGAGTCAGATAAAAGACAATTACACTACTGACCAGTATGTAGGTGCTGCATTGCAAATATTTGCATCCGTTATGCTTCTATTCTGGTATATATTGAGAATATTGATGAGTCGACGGGACTAATCCTAAACATTCTTTAAATTTATTTTATAGCTGCTCTCACACAATGGGAGCAGCTTTTTTTTATTTAGTTACTCTTTCTGATATCTAGAAAATTGATGCCTTATACCGTATTCTAAGTTTATTTAATCCGCTGAAATAATTTCATTTTTCTTCAAATATGTGGATTTCTTTCTCACAACTGCAAAAATTCTATGCACTAATTTATTCCTTACCACATTTCTAGCTACCT
>CAJPEV010005139.1:6781-16804 GCA_905338385.1 Darwinula stevensoni
TGATTATGGCATGTACAGCATCTCAGTTGACCAGGATGAAAACTCCATTTGGTTTTGGCATCTGCCATATGCAGGTGACTTTTTAAAAACAGATTTGGTCTTGTATATTAATGCTACTGCAAGCGAAAATATCTCTTCCCACTGCCAAATTAATTTTTTACCATCAATTTGCCATCATATTCAAATACACATCATATTAGGGTAGCCTGATGCAAGAAAGTTTCTTTTAAGAAGGGAATGAAGACACATATAGTATGGTGATGCTTTGTAATTATAGGATATTGAAAGTCATTCAAGTGCTGGCCACAATTCAGCCCTGACCCTTCATGAGGTAGAGGGACAAATTTCTGACCTGTTCCTCCTTCTGCCGCTGATAATGTGTGAGTTTCCGCTCCAACCGTTGCTTCTCGGCCTCCCAGGACTCCTCGAGATCTTTCATTCTCGTCTTCATGTCGTCATTCTCGGACTGCAGGCGCTTCAGCTCGACCTCCCGGAACCCACCGACGGCTTTGGCATCGGTTGCAGCCTGGAAGAGGCAATTGAGAGCCTCGCGAGCATGATGAAGTGATGTGATTCCATCCCAGCTGGCACTTCCTTCCTCCTTGGAGAACACATTCTCCTGCAAATTGGTGATCTGCGCCTGTCGCATTTCTAGTACCTCCTCCAGCTCAGTGATTTCCTTCTGAAGCACCACTTGCTTCTCTTTGTCTGATTCACCAGCATACTGTTCCTGGAATAGAAATATGATATTCAAAACTTGAATCAAACCACAGCATGGAGGAAAAGAAGACCAAACCAAGAAAATACAGACCCGAAGGGCACGGAGACGATTCACAATCTCCGAGCGATCGTCCATGAGTTCCTTGATGGCCAGCTGAGCTTCCTTGTTTCCAGCAGCCAAGTCCAACTCCTGCTGAATCCACGCTGACATGGCTTGGGGACGATTGGCAGCCTTCTGAGCCATGAGCACGGATCGTGTCTTGGCTACCTCACATTGTTTGTTCAAGGTTTCCTGTCGTGAGAAGGTACGAGATAAGTCATCTCTGAGATGTGGCAAAATTCTGGGCCCTGGGACATGTGCAAAAACATAAATCGAGGCTTGCAGACCTTGAGTCGACGGTTGAGGGCCTGCGTGCGCTCCATGCGTTGACGGAGAGCATCCTGCTCCCTGGCATGCTGCTGCTTCATGCGCACCGTTGCTGCTTCCCGTTTCCGGTCCTGCTCCTTCAGCTTGTGGATTTCTCTTTCCTTCTCCACCTTCCATTTGCGGAACTGGTTGCTCGCCTCCTGCATCTGTTTCATCAGCTTCACCCTCGTCTGCTTCATCACCTGAAGCACACAAGACGGCTCAGTGAAACCGGTGGACGTCAAGAGGTTACCGAGTGAGTTGTCTGAAAATTGTACTACCTGGATTTCATTGGTCAACTTGACAAGTTGCTCCTCTTGCTTTTGCTTGAGTTTGAGAATTTGCTCATGGTCACGCTTCTTCTTTCTCATTTCCTTCAGTTCCAACTCCAGCTCCATGATCCTTCGCCGCCGCTCCTCTGCGATCCTGAAGAGAGGGCACGCATTTGTCAGCATCCGAACGAGACCGTGCAGTCTACCGATGGTTGACGCCGACTTGCACCACTCTTGTATCTTACTTTTGCACTTGGATCTTTTTGTGAGATTCTTTCTGCTCTGCTTCGAGCTGCTGTTTCTCGCTTTCCAGGGAAAGGAGTTTCTGCTCCACCTCTTGATACTGCATCTGAAGCTCAGCCACCTTGGCCATATTGGCTGTCAGTTTTTGTACCAGATCCTCTTTCTCCAGCAGCTCTTCATCCAGATTCTACACCAAGAACATGCACAAAAATTTGTATGTTCTAGGGCCAAATTGAAGGTAAAAATACATTAGAACAAGGGAAAGCTTCAATACATGGAGGTCAGTCTGTAGTTTGGCTCGTTGCATCAACCCCTCCTCTTCGTTGTACTCCGACTCGACGACTTCCGCATGACCATCGACTGCTTCCTTGGAGGAAGCTTCACACACCGGAAGACGAAGGGAACGCTCCTGGTTCAACCTCTCCTTTGCACACTCATCTTCATCATGCTGTTCAGGATCAGTGAATTCATTAACCTCATCTATGGGTATGATGCATTTACCTGTCATTGAGATTTTCCCCCCAAATAGGTAAGCATGGATATGCGTATTCTGTTACAGTTGATATGAACAAAAAACGTTCAACTACAATAAAACAAAATGAATGTTAACTAAAAAAATTGGTAAATTAAAAATCCAGCCCACATTACAGGAAAAAACTCCCAATTAGTGGTGAGCCCATGGATCTAAAACTCTCCTCTTGAGTGGTTAATCATGTGAACCAATAGACAGCTTCTTAGTGAGATTGTTACAGAAATACTGTAAGGTATGCCATGAACAGTCAGTCATGCATATAGCCATGACTTTTCTTGACTCTTTTACCTCTATATGTCCAGGACTGGTAGATTTGCAGTTAACTGGAATGATCCCATGACAGCATTTAGAAATGTTCTTTTTGCATTCACCCTACTGCAACTACGTACTTTGGTTTTATAACTTCTATCAATGCTTTTTCAAAAGTTTGCAATTTTACAACAGGACAACTAGTAACTGCAATATTATTTTTAAAAAACTCAAAGCACAGACACATGTACAAAATCTCAACTGAAAATATCAAAGGGAATCAGAAAAGGGTTGTCACCTTCCCTTATTAAAAAAATGTTATCAGTTTCACAAATGAAAAAACTGGTGAGGGTAGTGATCAAAGTCATATTTTGCGAAAAGGTGATATTCTCCCCAAAATTTTTCCTCTTCTGATGTCTACTTCCTGAAAGACCACAAATGTAATTCATTGAAAGGTATAAGCCAAGATGACAACCTCACCTGTATAGCAATGACTTGCTGATAGATCTCTTCCAGCTTCAATTTATGACTTTGAAGAGTCTCTTGAGAAACATTTGCTGGCATGACGATGGACCCATCCAAAAACGAATTGTTGAAGGAAATCTGGGCCTGGCACATGCGATCCTTCAGCTCCTCGATCTTTCGCCTCATCCTGACGAGCCCGGACTCGGCCAGCATGCTCTTCTCGTACAGGATGCGGGCCTCGTCCAGGGCGGAATGAAGATGCGTCTTCAAGAAGGCGTTCTCGGATTTCAGTTTCCTCACGAGGGCCTGACACTCCTGAAGTTCCTCGGAGCTTTGCCCGCCTTGACCTGCCAGCAGGCGGGCCTGCAGCTGGGAAAGCTATAAATCCACAAGCAGATGAATGTAGAAGCCAAAACATTATACTGTAGGCCTAGGAATTTCAGCAGTCCCATAAAATAAAGCGACTCACCTGTTGCCGCAACTCAGCGATTTCTGCAGCACGGGGATCCCGGTTGATCACAGGTTTGTTCTGGATGAGTTGAGCAATTTCAGCATACGACAACGTGCTTGTAGTCTCAGAAAGGTTGGAATCAGCCGGTGAAACACATGCTATCATGAGTGTCTTGGAGTTCCCACCCAGGGAATCTACAAAAGGAAATGCAACAAAGCAATTAGATCACCTAAGCTTCCTACAAGAAGTGAGAAAAACCAAGTTTGATGTTAAATAAACCAAAGCTCTGCTTATAAAGTTTATGAATAAAAGGGAAACAAGGCATTAGGCTTTGGAGTAGACCACTGAGACGAACAGTGAAGGCCTCATCTGCTGAAATCTTGACATCGTAACTAATTACACAGCATTCAAGATGTCATGACTTACATGGCAAACAGTCCAGTATGTCGCTTGAAAAGGAATCATATGCAGATAAAACGCCACTGCATCTCCTAACATAATTCTCATATGGATTGTAAATAAGTAGAAAGCAACCTGAACCAAGAGGAGGCACACGGCTCACCCTGAAGGAGGCGGGTTAGCTTAGAGTCCCTGTAGTTGATGTACTCCTTTTTACTACAGTGGCCAGTCAGCACATTTCGAAGAGCCAGGAGACCCAAGTTGATCTTCTTCCCTTCTTCGAATCGCTCCCCAGTGGCATGGGTCTTCTTTGCGTTCTCTGACCCAGCGAGGTCAACCAGATGGAATTTCCCGGTCCTTTCTTCTTTCCTGTTCCAAAGTTGAACATTGATTCATCTTGCTGGAGCACAAAAAGGTTTAATTATCTCTAAGGATTATAATGTAAAAAAATTTAAGAGCATGGTTAATTCAAGGTATAAACAGAAATCTAAGTAGCCAAAGAGTGAAATATTTACCTTTCATGCACCTCTAGCTTTTCAAGGGCAATGATAATTTGATCATTTATAACCACTTAAAATTAATGACCTAAAACAAAGAAAAAGAACCTGTTGATAATTCAGAGGAAAAGAGGACTCACTGGCCATTCTCAGAGACAATACTCTTTATGACGACAGTGAAGATGGCATGGCTTCGACTGGACTGCATGTTCATGGCCGTCGCACCTGTGACGCGTCTGAGACCTCCCTAAAATGAAGTTGCAGCTTGATGTCATGAAGAGATATCACTCTCTCAAGGCACACAAGAAGCAAACAAGTGCAATTAGGCCAATAACAGAAAGTAAGCAAAATAAAGCAGATATCAGCATTCAGGCAAAAACCAGAAGCTGAGGAGACAATACCTGCTTTAGTAGCACCAAAGTTTCATCAAGACTGGTAACTGTGCTCTCAGAGAGGTTTGGGATGTAAGCGCCCCCCGTTGCAGCTTCCCTGATGTCCAGAGGAGAATTTCCTTGTTCTGAGAGGAGGTCCTGCAGCTTCTCCTTGTACAGCTGGTGTTACATTCATAAAAATTTATATGAAGACAGAGGAAAAACTGCATATCATGGAACATATGATTAAGTAGTTACATGCAGTGCAAGTCAATTCTGGAAGGACAAAATAGCACTACTTAATGCTTCAAGAAATATATACACCATATATTTTTCCCATGAGATGGACACAAACTTGATATAAAAAGACTCTAAACTCACTTCAATGAAGGAGACACGGACAGTAGTATTTTCAGAATCCTCAGAGCTGTCGATGGTGGAGAAGATTTCTTCCACGGCCCTCGGAATGATTCCGGCATCATCCGACGTGCTGTTGCGGAAGTCGGTGCCCATGGTGTAGGTCTTTCCTGAACCGGTCTGTCCGTATGCAAAGATGGTCACATTGTACCCTGGTGATGTGAAAATTACAATAAATGCATATTCCAAAGTGAATAAACACTTTAAAAACTACAAAAGAAAGCCCAGCAGACCTTTGAAAAGGTTGGGGATCATGGGACGCACGCAGCAGTCATATATGTAGCTCTGCCCGGCGGTGGGATCGAAAGCGAAGTTGTATGCAAATGCCTTTTTTGCACTATAGATAAGAACTTGGTTCTGATTCACAAAGACTGCCTGTTTGCAGCCTTCGGTAGTTTCTTTCTCCACAAGTGGCCTCACCCTAACAGCCACTTTGATGCTGTCTGAGGTTGGCTTCGGCATGGCGAAGACTAGTATCGGCCTGTGGCAGATGGTTTTGGCAAAAAAAAAACAAAAAAAATCACCAAGGAAGTGTTGAAACTAAGGTTGATCTTAGATTTTGACTGTCCAGGCAGATAGGAGCACTGGCCAACAAATCATTCATATCTAGAGCATAATGGAAAAAGAACAGGGGAGCCCCAAATGATCATCATGGAATATGCAGAACATTTCACACTTTTGGAAAAACACAAGGAAAATGATTAGGTCCATCCACCAAGATAAAAAAAAACCCATGTAACAGATTTTCCTCAGAACATATGGACGAGGACTGACATCAACCCAAGCTAATAATAGCACACCATCAAGGTGGATTATACATGATGGTAAACTTCTAGCCGGATAAACTTTAGGCATGCTCATAGGCCCACTACCAGAGGTGGCAAAAAGTTGGTCACACTAAAATTCATACATTTAATTTCATTTCCTAGCAGTTGTTTCTGTCTTAAAACCTGGTTATTAGAAAATTCTACTCTGGGTGTCACCTCCTGACAAAGATCCGTGAAGTGTCATACGTGTCGCTAACCAGCAACAGCTGTGTTCAGCATCTCTCCCCCCCAAGGCAGATTGTGACTCAATATCTTGCCTCAATGAGAGTCTCTACCTAGGTATTTGCTGTCAATTGTTGGAAGGGAAGACAAGCAAACTGGGTGCAAGATAAAATGGACTTCAAAAGTACATTTTGAGCAAAAGCTACCAATTTCTTTGAGGTCTCTGTTCTACCTAATTTTAATAACTCTACACCAATCTCAATAAATGCTACTTGAGAGATTTTAAAGTCCAAGCATCTTAGAAAAATTGCAAGACATTTCAGATCAGTCCAGCAATCATTAAAGACAACAATTACTTTAGTCTCTCCTTGGATAATGATGATAATGAATCCTACTCCACAAAGATGATTATGAGGAGAAATCTCATCAAAATTGCGACACAAGTGTGTTTTACATGAAGTGGATGTAGGGTAAAATCATTCAAGTTCAGACATCATCCAGTTCTTTGCAGCTTGGAGGAGCTATTTGAGGGTGACCTCATAAATGCTTTTTCAACATATCCTTTTATTGCATCTGAACTTGGCTTTATTCTAATAAGAAACTTCCTCTGAGATTTTTGCTTCTTGAGGTTCCTGGAGCAATTGGAGTTTCAATTCAATCTTTCTCAAGTTGCAGAACTCCCTAGAAGTAGTCATACTCATTCTCATAGCCATCTATACTGGCTCACATCAGTGCATCATTTCTTTCCCCTTAATTCTTAGAAACGAGGAATAACATCACTTCAATACATGAGTATTGGTCAAAGAAAGAAACCTGATTATGAGCAGTCCTCAAAATTCATGGACTTTCCTTTACCTTTCCCTGCAGTAGAGACCGATTGATCTTCCATTGCAACATCAAACTGACATTCCCAATGACAGGAAAAACTAGAAAGAGACCTGCAAGTCGACTTCTAAGGACACCATGGCAACAGCTGAAAAGACTTATGCCGAGCCAACAGTTAGGCCTAACGTTACGTTTACACTTCAATGAAACGGTAAAGCATAATCATACACCTTTTCTGACCGTTGAAACCAATCTGAGAGGTGAAAAGGTGCTTCCGGCCATGTTCTACCACCAGTACGCAACCCGGAGTGAGTTCACGCAAAACCCTCGACAGGAGCACAGAAAGCGCAAAGACGAAGAATTGAAATCCATGCGAGCCAGCCAGCCGCGGGGCCCGGGTCAACGGTGAACTGCATGCTGCCGACAGTGTTGCCGGATGAATCAGTGTTTGAGGTAAACATGAAATAGTCCTCCTCGTTCATTGCGATCGTGAATATAGCGATCTCACGCTTTTTCCGATCAACCGTTGCCAGTCCATTCCGTTTAGTATTTTTTTTACTGCATCTTTCGCCTGTCATTGTAATCAGTTTTGAACGGATACGGTGGTCAGTCTCGGTCGAAAATCACACCTTCAAATGGAATAGACCCTCGTCATGACATCACTGTTAATTGCTGATTCAGGCGCTTTTCATCGAGTCAGTTTGCTCGTTCCTGCGATAGCGAAATCTCCGAAGAGCAAATCGACTGAAAGAAGCTCATCTTGCCGCGTTCCGCAGGTACGTGCCATCTCTCGGCCAATACTCACCCGTTTCTCGGGGCTAAATGGAGGAGCTATGGACTGAAAAACTCGGTAAATTGAGGAAAAATCCCCCATTCAATTTCCTCCGGGATCTTCAAGGATGAAAAACTTTAACAAAGAGCGAGGAGATGCTTCGACGCTGCGATAACCCGATGAAAGGAGCCCAAAAACGGAAATATAAACTTCACCGAGGCGTCGTGATCCCTGACTATGAAATTTCAGTAAGAACCCTGACACTTTTAATTCTGGCGACAATTACTGATCAATTATTTGGTGTCGCGATGGTTGCAAGACCACAAGAGAAAAATTTTCAGAAAGTTCTTCAATGCAAGAGATAGCAGGGTTGTTACCGAGAACAATGCCACCAAGTGTGACAATAATATAATATTTATACCCAATTCCTTGCATTCAAAGAAGCAAAGCAGAACAACATATGAACATAAAAAAGACTTTATTTTGCTAGGACATATCAATATTGACACTTCCCAACAAAATTTCACAATCTCTACATTTAAAATATCAGTGTTTCACCGTCCTGAATTGTACGGACAAAGTGTCCTAAGAGAGTCAGATGTCACAATGTCTTTAAAAAGCAGAGCTGCTAATAAATTAGAAGCAATCATTAAATTTATTAGTTCAAAATTTTGCTAAAAAATTTAGTGATTAACTATATATAAATAGGCACTCAAATTTCCCTTCAAATGGAATAAACATTGACTGGGTGATGCACATTGCATTACATACCCAGCAATATGTGTAAAAACCTGAGACATCTGGAATGTCATCACGTCATTCTTGATAGAATGACGTGATGTGATGAGATCATCATCATCAGGGAGATGAAAGACCATCAATGACATTTCCTCTGCCTCTTTTAAGCTTTCTCTCCCTTACTAGATGAACTCATAGTAGCTTACAATTAGATCAATAGATTGTGCATCTGGTAATTAAACCATTAAAATTATTTAAAACAATCAGCAGCTCTAATTTTGAAATTACTTGATTTTCTTCAATGAAAAAGGCCACTCATCATCCCAGTTAATATCAATCATCACATCTTCCTCAATGAGACAAAATCTGACAATCTACTTGAAAACACAGCTCTTAGCTCACTGTGCACCGCATTCGTTGTCCTCAACCGAGTCGGCTGCGATCACGTGTCGTTCGAGAGACGCATCGTCCTCGGCGAAGGACACGGCTGACTCGTATCTTCTCCAGACGACTGTGAGTCTTGATCGTTCTCCTCGATTGATTTTTCGACAACAAAGGTTGCATCTAGGTCCTAGGAGAAAAAGGAAACATCATATAACCAGTCAAGAAATCATGAATAATTGATGCATGGAGTTTCTAAGTTCTTACTCTGTTGACACAATTGCTGCATTTGCAGGAGTCACTGCATTTCCTGTCGTTCTTCCTGCACGAGCAGTTGCGTTTCTTGCATCCAAAAGTGCAGCGGCAACCTTCAGACTTTCTTGCATTGGGCAGCTGCAGCGGATGGACATGTCACTTGACCGAGGAATCTCGTGGGAGTACATCTACGAAGTCTAACTCAAACGATAATAGAAGAAACTCACTCGATTCTTGCGGATGAGCTTTCCCAGGGGGGTGTGGACCCAATCGGGGTCGGCAGTGCAGTCGTCGTCGCTGACGGCGCCGTCGGAGTCGAACTCGGACGGGGAGTACCGGGGAACCTTCGTCTCTCCGATGGTTTCCAGATTCGTCTTCCTCTTCTTTACCTTGTCTTTTGCCGGTACTGCGAGGCTGGGACGTGCAAACGTCACAGTATCGTCTGCCTCTGATAGGGCATTCACCATGGGGGAGCAGGCCTGGCTGATCGTCTTCTTAGGTGAGAGGAGCTTTGGCCAGGTGAGTGGCAGGGATGCATCCACATTTGACTCCAGTTTCATTAGTGGAGAGGAGCCCTGGTCCATTGTCTTCCTGGGATGCTGCAAAAAAGGAAGCAATAGCAATGCAGTTGCAAGAATGTGAACAGAGCCAAAGCAGCATGCCTCAAATTACCTTTCGCTGCGAGTCACGGAGGAGTTCCAACTCCTCTTCCCGCTCTTTCAGTGCATCATGGAGATCCGAGAAAGAGCCGAGCTGCTTCAGGATGGCATCATTCCCATTGCTACCATTCATCTGGGATGATGAAAACTCACGGAGAAGGCATAATATCTGGAATGCAATAAATAAGATGTCATGAAGCATTCAAGCCTTTTTGACACACATGAAACATTTCACCTCTCATGTGCTGTCTGGCGTGATTATGGCATGTACAGCATCTCAGTTGACCAGGATGAAAACTCCATTTGGTTTTGGCATCTGCCATATGCAGGTGACTTTTTAAAAACAGATTTGGTCTTGTATATTAATGCTACTGCAAGCGAA
>CAJPEV010005140.1:0-16797 GCA_905338385.1 Darwinula stevensoni
AAATTTAAACAGCGATAATCGTACAGCCGATTCATAGGCAAAATGGTAATTATATTATATTTTTATTATTTTGTAAAACAATAAAAATCAAATAATTATAAAAATTGAGTTTTTAGAGGTGTCCTTAAATATAAAAACTTGCAAAATATTTGAATTTCGTAACTATTGGTTTGATATATTTTAACTATATGTATGATTTCTGCTTTACCTTTGTCTTCAAAACTTTAATTTTAAAACATAAAAAATATGCAAAAACGCAAATTAGGAAATCAAGGTTTGGAAGTTTCAGCCATCGGGCTTGGCTGCATGGGCATGAGCTTTGGCTACGGACCAGCAGGCGAAAAAAGCGAAATGATTAAAGTAATTCATGCAGCGGTTGAGCAGGGTGTTACTTTTTTTGATACGGCAGAAGTGTATGGACCTTACACGAATGAAATATTAGTTGGCGAAGCCTTAGCTCCTTTTAAAGGTAAAGTTGTCATCGCGACCAAATTTGGTTTTAACTTCGTAGATGGCAAAATGGCTGGTACAAATAGTCGTCCCGAAAACATCAAAAAAGTGGCAGAAGAATCCATGAAAAGGCTTAATGTTGATGTGATTGACTTATTTTATCAGCATCGCGTTGACCCAAATGTGCCGATTGAAGACGTGGCGGGTGCAGTAAAAGATTTGATTCAAGCAGGAAAAGTAAAGCATTTCGGGCTTTCAGAAGCAGGCGCAAATACCATTCGCAAAGCACACGCAGTGCAGCCAGTTACGGCACTTCAAAGTGAATATTCGCTTTGGACACGTCAGCATGAAAAGGAAATTATTCCGACTATCGAAGCATTGGGCATTGGTTTGGTAGCTTATAGTCCGCTTGGAAAAGGCTTTTTGACAGGGAAAATTGATGGAAACACGAAATTTGCCGAAGGCGATATTCGCAATATACTGCCAAGATACACCGAAGAAGCGCGAAATGCCAATAAAGCTCTTTTAGACATTATCGAACGTTTTGCAAAAGAAAAAAATGCCACCAATGCACAAATAGCCTTGGCATGGGTGTTGGCTCAAAAACCTTGGATTGTACCCATTCCAGGAACGACGAAATTGCACCGTTTGACCGAAAATAATGGCGCAACAAACATCACATTTTCGGCTACCGAATTTCAAGAAATAGAATATGCCTCTGCTCAAATAGAAATAATCGGAACGAGATATCCCGAACAAATGGAAAAGAGTACAGGACTATAAAAAAACGTGAGAGCATAGTGAACCTATCAAACATATTTATGTTCAAATTCAGATGAGTTTTAAATTCTAAACCATTTATAAATTAAAAAAAATGCAAAGTAAAAAAACAAAAGCATTCGGCACAAAAGCTGCTGACAAACCATTGGAACACATCAATATTGAACGCCGAGAAGTTTTAGCGAAAGATATTGAAATTGAAATCCTGTATTGTGGTGTTTGTCATTCTGATTTGCATACTGCGCGAAATGATTGGGGGTTTACTACCTATCCTGTTGTTCCCGGACACGAAATCGTCGGAAAAGTAACCAAAGTTGGAAGCAAAGTAAACAAGCTAAAAGTAGGTGATTTTGCAGCAGTAGGCTGTTTGGTTGACTCTTGTCGAACTTGTGATAGCTGCAAGCGAGAATTAGAACAATACTGTTTAAACGGTTGGACAGGAACATACGACAGCCCTGACAAACATAATGGCGGGAGGACTTTTGGAGGCTATTCAGAAAAAATTGTCGTGGACGAGCATTTTGTCTTGAAGGTGCCTTCAAATTTGAATTTGGCTGCCACTGCACCTTTGCTTTGTGCAGGAATTACCACTTGGTCGCCACTGCGCCATTGGAAAGTTAAAAAAGGTAGTAAAGTAGCTGTTATAGGTTTGGGCGGCTTAGGACACATGGCAATAAAGCTGGCAAAAGGCTTAGGCGCAGAAGTTACGCTTTTTTCAAGAACGCCAAATAAGGAAAAAGATGCGCTGGATTTGGGCGCAGATGCAGTTGTCATTTCGACCGATGCAGAACAAATGAAATCGGTAAGCGGGAAATTTGAATTGATAATTGATACTGTTCCTTATATTCACGACGTAAATCCGTATATTTCTACTTTAAGTATAGATGGCACATTAGTTTTAGTTGGTTATTTGGGCGGATTAGAGCCTTTTTTAAATACTGTTCCGATGATACTAGGGCGAAAAGCGGTGGCAGCTTCTTTGATTGGGGGCATTGCGGAAACGCAAGAAATGTTGGATTTTTGTGGCGAACACAATATTGTTTCAGAAATAGAAATTATCAAAATGCAGGATATAAACGAAGCTTATGAAAGGATGTTGAAGAGTGATGTTCGATATCGTTTTGTAATTGATATGGCTTCGCTAAAAAGTTAATATTTTAGGTAGTGGGGGTAGATGCGTTGTAGCAATTACGTTTTTTGCAAAAATTTTGTTTAAAAAACTGCCACTACTTTTCGCACTATTTTTTGAGAGAATATGTTGCTCATTTCTATAAAATAAGTGCCAACAGGTAAGGTCAAATCCAAATTAAGAAAATCAGTAGTTGATTCTATTTTTTGCTGAAAAACAAGTTGGCTATTGACATCGTACAAGTTTATTTCGGTAAAAACAGCAGGTTTAAAGCTTATCCGTAAATTATCAGTAAAAGGGTTGGGATATACCACTAAGTTTGCATCGGCAATATCGTTATTTGCTGTTATTTTGCCCAAATTTCCGCGTAAAGTCAAGGACGTGACCGACATCGGCGGCAGCAATATGCTAAGAGGTTGATTAAATAAAACCGCAAGCTGGCTTTTTTTTAAGGCATTTTGTGTATGCGATTTGAACGTTTCGGTGTTTGGCAACGAATGGAGCGTTAAAACATCAGCACTTTGGGATTCTACGACAAAATTATCGAATTTTAAGGTCGTATTTTTTGCATCATTCAGCGAACGATTAACTAAGGTAACGGTCATTTCTTGCTTATTATCGTGCAATGAAGGATAGGCTGATACAAACGTTTCGTCGCTAGAAGTTGCCGAAAAAGCATTCGTTTTCTGGTAGCGGGCGAATAGATGAAGTGTTTCCCACATACCCGTTCTCCAATGCCAAGGAGCGAAAATTTCAACCTCATTTTTCATAAATTCACCCATAAAAGAGGCGTAAGCAACTGCGTTGACGTTAGCATCTTCGATATTAATGCCCGATTCGGTCAACCCCAAGCGGATGCCATGATTTTGCCCGAAATATTGCGTTAGCCAATCATTGATGCGCACAAAAATATATTCTTTATTTTGGGTATTATCCCAGCCACCATTGATGAGTTTTACGCCATTTGCACCTGGATACACGTAATTTTTATCAAAAAAAACGCGATGTAATTGCACAATCTGCTCTGGCACAGTTTCTACGGGATAAAAATGAATATCCAAAACATCTAACAGCCGAATACCAGAAGCCTTTTGCTCCTCCGCACATCGTTTGATAAAATACTGTAGCCAAGGGTAATTTTTTCCATCTGAGCCGACGATAATTTTGTTGCCCCAAGCGTACCATTGCCACTCATTGGCGGCCACGGGACCCACTAATTTGATATTAGGATATTTTATACGCGCTTTTTTTGCCACCTCAAAGTAGCGTTGCATAAAATCTTCGGGGCTAAACGAGTGCGGAATAATATCATCATGCGTGCTATGCCATATTTCAGGTTCGTTATCCATGTTCCAATATTGTACTCGTTCGGCTTCAATGCCCAGTTTTTTCGTCCAATAATCCAAAATAGCTATGGTGGTATCAGCCGACTGAGGTTCGGTGTATAAATCAGGATTTCCATCTACTTTTGCCTTGTATCCTGTGGGATTAAGTTGTCCACCACCAGCTAAATTTTGATTTACGCCCTCCCACCATTGCGATTGATTATAACCCCAGTCATTAAAATTAGCGACATTCGTTTTTGCCACTTTTCCTGACAATTGAAACGCCCACATACCATGCACATCAGGTAGATTTTGTTGTAATGACGATACTGCAAAATCCCAATTATTCGGATAAACATTATTGTACCAATCGGGGTGGCTTGATATTTTTTTTTGCCAGTTGTATTTCGTACAATTATTGCCGCCACTTTCTCTTAAAAAACGCACACCCGACTCCCGCAATCGCGTCCAATCTTCTTGAGATAAAGGCATATTTGGGTCATTAGATAAGGAATTATTTCGCCCATAAAGGTACGGGGAAATCGGTTTGATATCTTTTGTAGGGTCGAGCGTGATGATAACTTGTGCCAAAGTATGAGTTGCTATGAGCGAAAAAAAAGCAAAAATGAGATAATGCATCTTATTGAGAGTGGATTTGATTTTTCAATGTTAGCATTTAAAGATATAGGTTTTTTGGGATATTTTTCACAAAAATTTGTGTCTTCACTGTTAATTTTCTTGGGTGTATAACAAATTTCCTAATTAAAAGAGAATGGAATATAAAACACGTAGTGCACGCGAATTTTACACAAAATTTCCTAAATTAAAATGCTCAAGATAATTAACTGCTGCTTTTTTAGCGCTAAAAGGGCGTAATATGTCAGCATGGGAGCAGGTGCAGGCGTAGGCAATTCGTAAATTTGTTATATACCGCCTTCTTCTCTATTCGCTTTAGTTGACGATTTTTGATATTTTTACAATTTTAATCGTTTTAAATTATGAAATTTGTAATTTGAAAGGAGGATGATTATGAAAATAATAATTGCTGTATAGTGTAGTTTTTAAACAGTAATTATGAAATTTGAAAAATCTTTGTTAAATTTTTAAATAAGAACGGACAACAAGAGCAGCGAAATAATTGCGACATAATTTATAAAAATCATAATTTTTTCTTTTTAAAATTATAAAAATTGTAATTTTAAAAGGAAAAAATTATGATTTTTATAATGATACACGTACCTAATGCAATGATTAGCTCTAAACAGTCATCTAATTATTTTACTAGTCCGCATATTGTTTATCATAATAATGTTGATATTCGCCAGAAGTCACATTTTTAAGCCATGCTTCATTTTCTAAGTACCATTCGGCAGTCATTTTTAAACCTTCGGCAGCACGTACTTTGGGTTGCCAACCCAGTTCGGTACGCAATTTAGTGGAATCAATGGCGTAGCGGCGGTCATGCCCTGGTCGGTCTTTTACGAAAGTTATCAACTGGCGAGAAGTACCCAATTTGCGTCCCAATAGCCCATCCATAATATCACAAAGTTCACACACGAGGTCGATATTTTTCCATTCGTTATTACCGCCGATGTTATACGTTTCGCCATTTTTGCCCGTATGAAAAATAAGGTCGATTGCGTCGGCATGATCTTTCACCCAAAGCCAATCGCGGGTATATTTTCCATCGCCATAAATAGGTAAAGGCTTGTTATTCTTGATATTATAAATGACCAATGGAATTAATTTTTCAGGAAAATGGTTCGGTCCATAATTATTAGAGCAGTTAGAAATGACCGTAGGCAAATGATAAGTATGCCAATAAGCACGCACAAAATGGTCAGAACTTGCTTTTGAAGCCGAATAAGGCGAGCGCGGGTCGTAAGGCGTTTCTTCCGTAAAAAAGCCCGTATCGCCCAAACTGCCATACACTTCATCGGTAGAAACATGATAAAAACGCTTATTTTCCATGTTTTTCCACGTTTTTCGCGCAGCATTTAATAAATTAACCGTTCCTAAAACATTTGTTTCCACAAAATCCAACGGATTCGTAATAGACCTATCTACGTGAGATTCGGCAGCTAAATGAATAACGCCATCAAATTGAAATTTTTTGAATAAACGCTCTATTGCGCTGGATTTAGTGATATTTGCCTTGACAAATTCGTAATTAGGGCGGTCTTCGATGTCTTTTAGGTTTTCCAAATTGCCAGCATACGTCAGTGCATCTAAATTGACGATGTGATAATCAGGGTATTTTTCAACAAACAAACGAACCACGTGCGAGCCTATAAAACCCGCTCCACCTGTGATGAGGATATTTTTCATTGTTTTTAAATAGTTTAGCTGGCAAATATAAGGTAAATAAAGGAAATTTGCAATTTATGAGTTGTTAGGGGTGTATAACAAATTTACGAAACATATCATCACGGGACGTTGTTGTGTGGTGTTGCCGCAACCTTTTTAGGGGTTTTACCTCAATTTCCGGAAATTTATCTGCGCGCAATGTATAGAAAAATCTGTGTAAAATCTGTGTGTTCTGCGTATTCCGTGTTCTATTTTCTTTAATTGGGAAATTTGTTATACACCCGTTGTTAGTTGTTAGTTTTATAAGTTTTGCATAACGGTGACAGACTCAAGAATCAACAGATTTTTTGTTGTATCTTCGTTCATGACAGTCATTTTGATTTTGATTTAATTGGTTTTCCACAACATTCCTTAATCTAAATTAATTCTTTTTTCGCAATGATTGTCTTTTTTTTGGCTGCCACAAAAAACGATAGCATCAGATTTTTTTATAATTTAGGTATCTTAAAGAAACTCCTTATACTCATTTATCGTATTTATTTTTTATAAATTTGTCTTTTTTAAATTGAATGGAGACACTGGGACTTTTAGACGTTATAACATACTGATTTACAAATGTGTCTAATTATTTTGTCGTTTGAAATTTCCCAATATCCCAATATTTTTAATATCACACGTTAACCTTGAATTGCCACGCATGAGTCAAAAATCTATACTTACGTTATTTTTTATACTGATTATCAGTAGTTTAGCTTTCTCTCAAAACTCTACCGCCATCTACGGAAAAGTGACGGATGGCGAAACAAAAGAGCCGCTTATTGGCGCAAATATCGCTTTATTTAAAAATAATGTCTTGAACGGTGGCACAGTTACCGACGAAAATGGTAATTATAGTTATCCTACCGATGCTGGCACGTATCGCCTCGAAATTAGCTATGTTGGATATAGCACCCAATCTTTGACAGGCGTGCGTATTTTGGCGGGAAAGGCAAATAAAGTTGATGTAGAGCTTGCTGCGTCCTCCCTCAATTTGGGCGAAGTGCAAATTAAAGCCTACAAAGTGCCACTTATTGAGCAAGATAATACTTCCAGCGGGCAGGTTATCACCAGCGAACAAATCCGAAATTTGCCTACGCGAGATATTTCTACCATTGCAGCAACTACGGCTGGAACATCGGTCAATGCCAGTGGCGAGATAAAAGTAAAAGGTTCGCGTACCGAAGCAACCAACTATTTTTTAGATGGTGTGCGCGTATATGGCAATTTGCCACCACAACAGGATATTGACCAATTGCAAGTCATTACGGGTGGCGTGGAAGCGCAATATGGCGATGTGACTGGTGGTATTATTTCTGTGACGACCAAAGGACCTTCTAATAAACTTTCGGGGCAAGCGGAGGTCGAAACATCTCAATATTTAGACCCTTATGGGCATAACTTAGCAACCTTAAACCTTAGTGGACCTTTGATTAAAAAAAATGAAAAAGAGTCTTTACTCGGTTTTCGCTTTTCAGGGCAATATTGGAATAGAAAAGATGAATCGCCAAGTGCAACTGGCGTTTATTATATCAAGCCTGATAAATTGGCAGATTTAGAAAAAAATCCTATTACTATTTTCAATGGTACGCCCTTGCCTTCAGCAGAGTTTTTAAAAAATAATGATGTAGAATTACTTAAAGCGCGACCTTACGAAACGCAACGCCGTATTGACTTGACGGGAAAATTGGATTTTCGTTTTAATAAAAATATTGATGCTACGCTTTCAGGCACTTTTTATCAACTTCAAGACCAATTCACTCCTAATGATAATAATACGATCAATACTCCCACTGATGGCACGACTTACCGAGAAACACCTAACGGAAACACTTGGCGGCTGCTCAATGCGCAGCGCAACCCAACGTCTTTGAATACAAATTATCGTGGAAATTTCCGTTTTCGCCACCGTTTGGGTAGCGATGACGGCAAAAAAGCAGGTGCGATTCGCAATGCAAATTATACTATTCAAATTGGATATGACAAACGTTTTAGAAATGTAGAAGACCCTATCCACAAAAATAATTTTTTTGATTATGGTTATATTGGCAAGTTTGACCGCGTGTGGGAGCCTATTTTGGGTGAAACTGAATATTCTCAAGGAACGAACATTGGTGGACGAAAATTTGCTTATACGGATTATCGCGAGCGTTTTACGGGTTATACTGCAGGCACTGCGAATCCAATTTTGGCAGCCTACAACAACTATGCTGATGTAAGCAATATTAACAATTATAATGCGCTGAATGGTCAGATTTCACAAAATTTTCAGAATGCGTGGAGTATTTTTAATAATATTGGCAGTGTTTATGACCAATATATCAAGCGCGAAAATGATATTTACACGTTTCAAGCCAGTAGTTCTTTTGATTTTGTGCCAAAAAGCTCTAATAATGGGCGACATTCCATACAATTTGGCTTGATGTATGAACAACAGGTGATTCGAAAATATGAGCTTCATCCGTTTGAACTTTGGACGGTTGCGCGGCTTTCCGCCAATCGCCATATTTTGGGTGCAGATACGACCAAAATTATCAATCCAGCTTACCAGCCTGTTGATGGTAGTTCGCCTGCTGCGCCGCTTTTTGATGTGTTGGTTGATACGCCACAGGATTTGACTTTTTATAAAAAAGTGCGCGAAATTACAGGAAAAAGTTTGAAGGATTATACGAATGTAGATGCTTTGCAGCCGAATCAACTATCGCTTTCGATGTTCACAGCGCGTGAATTGACGGATAGAAAAGATATTTTGGACTATTTTGGTTATGATTATTTGGGTAATAAATTGGCGACTGGCACGACTTTTAACGATTTTTTTACGGCAAAAAATGCAGATGGCATACGGACGTTTCCAGTAGCTGCCTTTACGCCAGTATATGCGGCGGGCTATATTCAAGATAAATTTATTTTTAAAGATATTATTTTGCGCTTGGGCTTGCGCTTGGATTATTATGATGCGAATACAAAAGTGTTGAAAGACCCCTATTCTCTGTACGAAATCATGTCGGCAGGAGATTTTTATAATTTGCCAGAAGTCAAAAATGTGCAGAAAAAGCCAAGCACAATTGGCGACGATTATAAAGTTTATGTTACGAGTGAACGCTCGAATACGATAAAGGCTTTTCGTAGCGGCAATCAGTGGTATTTGCCAAGTGGCACGACCGCCAATGATGGTAATGTAATTTTTGGTTCGAGCACGGTTTACCCCAAATTTGCTAAAAGTTATAATATTACGGATTCAGATTTTGACCCAAATACTTCTTTTAAAGATTATTCGCCACAAATCAACCTTATGCCGCGCATTGGGCTTTCTTTTCCGATTTCAGAAGATGCTAACTTTTTTGCAGTATATGACATATTGGTTTCGCGTCCGACATTGGGCAATGTTGTAAGTCCATTGGATTATTTTTATTTTTATGATGTTTCTCGTTTAGACCTTGGCACACCAATCAATAATGCTAATCTCCGCCCTGAGCGCACAATTTATTACGAAGTTGGTTTCAAACAAAAAATAAGTGCTTCATCAGCGTTTACATTGACTGCTTATTATAAAGAGTTGCGCGATTTGATACAAGCACGTAGTTATCTTTATGTACCAGTTGTTGGTAGTTATTTGACGTACGATAACGTGGATTTTGGAACAGTAAAAGGTTTTACATTTGCGTATGATTTGCGTCGCACGACCAATTTTAGCCTTCAGGCGGCTTATACTTTACAGTTTGCAGATGGTACGGGTTCAGATGCCAATTCTCAAAGAAGCATTGCGAGTCGGGGGAATTTACGAAGTTTATTTCCACTTTCTTACGATGAAAGGCATAATTTTCAAGCAATTGCGGATTATCGTTTTAGCAGTGGCAAATATTATAATGGGCCTGAATGGTTTGGGGTAAGAGCGTTAGAAGATTTTGGAATTAATCTATTGGCTCGAGCCACTTCGGGCGAGCCTTATACTGCGACTTTGCAGCCAGGTCGTTTTGGTGGCTCAGGCACTTCAGGCTCAATTAATGGTTCGCGTTTGCCTTGGAAATTTACGATGGATTTACGGATTGATAAATCATTTTCGCTTTCTAAAAATGTGGATAAACCATTGGATCTGAATATATTTTTCCGTGTACAAAATTTATTAAATGCTAAAAATATTATAGGCGTTTATTCAGCATCAGGTTCAGCGAAAGATGATGGCTATTTGGCTTCTTATTTGGGGCAAAACAACGTGCAAGAACTTCAAAAAGCGGGACGTGATATCGAAGCCTATTTGAATGCGTATCATTGGGCATTGTTGAATCCCAATTTTTATATGCTTCCGCGTCGAATTTTCTTGGGCGCGACGTTGACGTTTTGATGTGATATGAATCCATCGGACGAATTCATGGGGCGTTGTTTTTCATGGGGCGTTGTTTTTCATGGGACGTTGTTTTTCATGGGACGTTGTCCCATGCTATTGCCACAGCCCTTTCAGGGCTGGGAGAATATTATAGCCCTGAAAGGGCTGCGGCAATAGCATGGGGTTTCAACCCCATGAATTGTGGGAATAATCCCATGAATTGTGGGAATAATCCCATGAATTGTGGGAATAATCCCATGAATTGTGGGAATAATCCCATGAATTGTGGGAATAATCCCATGAATTGTGGGAATAACCCCATGAATTGTGGGAATAACCCCATGAATTGTGGGAATAACCCCATGAATTGTGGGAATAACCCCATGAATTGTGGGAATAACCCCATGAATTGTGGGAATAATCCCATGAATTGTGGGAATAATCCCATGAATTGTGGGAATAATCCCATGAAAATCCCATGAATTGTGGGAATAACCCCATGAATTGTGGGAATAATCTCATGAATTGTGGGAATAACCCCATGAATTGTGGGAATAATCCCATGAATTGTGGGAATAATCCCATGAATTGTGGGAATAATCCCATGAATTGTGGGAATAACCCCATGAATGGGCAACATAATGATATCCCATGAGCATACAATATTTTTAAAAATCAAAAAACATAAATAAAAAAACATGGCGCAATCATTATCAAAAGTCTATCTCCATATTGTTTTTAGCACAAAACAGAGACAGCCGTTGATTGATGCCAATATCGAACAGGCATTATTTGAATATATAGGTGGAATTTGTAGGGACAATGACTGTAACCCGGTCAAAGTTGGCGGTTATATTGACCATATTCATATTTGCTGCCTGCTATCGCGAACCATTTCAATAGCAAAATTATTGAAAGAGGTAAAAGGTAGTTCCTCTCAATGGATAAAAACAAAAGGTGAGAAATATGCCAATTTTTATTGGCAAAATGGATATGGTGCATTTTCCATAAATCCGACGCAACTTGATGTTGTCGTGCAATATATTGAAAATCAAGCAATACACCATTCAAAACAAGATTTTCAAACCGAATACCGCACTTTTTTAAGAAAATATAATGTAAAATACGATGAAAAATATGTTTGGGACTAACCACAAACACAGAGCCACAAAAAAACGTTAAAATATAATGAAAAAACGATAAATAATATGTTTAAACGAATTTTTATTCTCAGTTTTATTTTTTTACAACTGTTCCATAGTTTGTCAGCACGACGACCAGATAGACCCAAAAATGCCCAAGCAACGCCCATTGTTAGCCCAAGAGAATCGTGTGTACCTTCGCGTTCACGAACAGAAATGGACATCAATAATGTGCGAGCAACATTGCTCGGTGGTGGCGATGTTTGGTGGGATTTGACCAATGGTAAATATATTGTTCCGAAAGTAGAAGCACCCATTCCTGAAGTTTCTTCGATTTATGCTGGGGCAGTTTGGCTTGGTGGTCTTGACCCCGCAGGAAACCTAAAAGTTGCTGCGCAAACATACCGTAGTGAAGGCAATGACTTTTGGCCTGGTCCCTTAGACCCGCTCAAAGGCTCGACAGATAAAAGCACCTGTGATAAATGGGATAGGCATTTTAAAGTATATCGAAAAGATATTGACCAATTTTTAAAAGATTATGATGCAGCCAAAAAAGATGCGCAAGGTCAAGTGGCTGATGAAGCCTTCTGCAACCGCGTTCCCGAAAATATCAAAGGCTGGCCTGGGCGCGGCAATCCCAATTTTTTTGATGTGCATGGCTTTAATTTGCCAAATACTACACAAGGATTGGCGGGGTTTTATGACCGAGATGGCGATGGTATTTATGACCCTTGTCACGACGGCGATTATCCTATTATTGAAATTCGAGGTTGCCCTACGCCACAATATCCTGACGAAATGATTTTTTGGATATATAACGACAATGGCAATATTCATACGCAAACGCGCGGAAACCCAATCCAAATGGAAGTACAAGTTCAAGCCTTTGCTTATGAAACGCAAGATGAAATCAATAACATGACTTTTCAGCGTTACAAACTCATCAATCGTGCTGTAGAAAGCATTGATAGCACTTATTTTGGTATGTGGGTTGACCCAGATTTGGGGTGTTATTTAGATGATTATATTGGTTGCGATACGACGCGGAGTATGGCTTATGTTTATAACCAAGATGAAACCGATGGGCAGCCCGGTTGTAGTTGTCCCTCAAGCTCGGGTAGTGTAAATACTTATTGTAAAAGCGTACCTATTTTAGGAGTAGATTATTTTAGGGGGCCATTGAATGAAAAGGGCAAAGAATTGGGTATGTCGTCCTTTGTTTATTATAACAATCAAGGCGTAGGTAGCCCCATTGCTGCCACAACCGACCCTAATAATGCCATAGAATATTATCGTTATTTGGCAGGTCGTTGGCGCGATGGGCAGCCATTTACTTATGGTGGCAGTGGCTACAATATATCCAATCGGAGAGCAATAAAATATGCTTTTACAGAAGAACCCAGCAATCAAAATGGTTGGTCGATGTGTACTGCCAGTTTGCAATATGGCGACCGTCGAACTTTGCAAGCTTCGGGTCCTTTTCGTCTGAATCCGGGTGCAGTCAACGAATTGATTATTGGAGCAGTATGGCTACCAGACCAAAACTATCCTTGCCCAGAATTGGGTCCATTGCAAAATGCAGATGACATTGCGCAGGCTTTATTTGATAATTGCTTTCAAATTATAAACGGACCTGATGCGCCCGATGTGGATTTTGTAGAGTTGGATAGAGAATTGATCGCTATTTTTACTAATGACACAATTACTTCGAATAATTCTTTTGAAAAATACCAAGAATTGGATTTGCGTGCACCTAAAACAATACCTGAAGCCAATCGTACTTATCAATTTGAAGGCTACCAATTGTATCAGTTAGCAAATTCCAGCGTGGGCAATGAGGATTTAGATAACCCTGAAAAGGCTCGTTTGGTCTATCAAGTTGATGTCAAAAATGGTGTTAGTAAAATTTACAATTGGATACCTACCCTTGACCCACTTACTAAACGCCAAATTTGGAATCCAACATTGAAAGTGGGTGGAGCAGATAAAGGTATTCAACATACCTTCCGAATTACAGAAGACCAATTTGCTAAAACAGACAAGCGCATCGTCAATCATAAAAAATACTATTTTAGAGCGATTGCTTACGCTTATAACAACTACGAAACTTTTGAATCCAAAGAAGGCACAGGACAACGTAACCCTTATCTTTCAGGACGACGCAATATTAAAACCTATTCACCTATTCCGAGAATGATTACAGACCAAAACCTCCATGCAAGTTATGGAAATGGTGCAATTATTACGCGTTTTGATGGCATTGGTGCAGGCAGCAATTTCTTAGATATGTCAGATGAAACAAAAGCAAGTATCTTAGACGGAAAATTTGACGGAAAAATTACGTACAAAGCTGGTGCAGGCCCAATTAACATCAAAGTTTATAATCCTTTAGCTATAAAAGATGGTACTTTTGAGTTGACTTTCGTTGATGAAAATATGACAAATGCCCAATTAGACACCAAAGTACGCTGGCAATTAACTAATTTGACCGATAAAAAAGTCTTCCGCTCTGAAACAACTATTGACAAACTTAACGAGCAGATTTTGCCAGAATATGGCTTCTCTATTGCTATTGCACAGAGCATTGAAACTGGTGTTTCGGCAACTACGAAAAAAGCAGCAGGCATTATTGGTGGGGATATTGTTTATAAGGATGGCACTAAACCGCGCTGGTTCTTCGCTGCGCCTGACCAAGACCAGAGCACTTTTAGCATTTTAGATTACATAAAAACACAAGCTATACAACCTGATAATGCACTCGACCCTGACCAAACTTTTAGTAGAGGCATTTTAGATGGCCAATTTGTGCCTTACACACTTTGCGATTATCGTACCAACACCAGCCCCCAAGATGCCACTTTTTACATTACACCAGCTTGGTTCAATGACGGCTCGCGCAACGTGCGTCTGCGTACTCCATTATCCAATTTAAATAATGTTGATATCGTATTTACTCCTGATAAATCTAAATGGAGCCGTTGCATCGTAGTCGAATCAGCCAATCCATATTACTATGGCACAGGTGCCGGGCAATTAGGTTTGGGTACGCGCGGCAATAAGAAAAATTTTGAACTCCGTTCAGACCGCTCTGTCAGCAAAGATGCCGATGCTAATGGACAACCAATTCCAGACAATGACGGCACAGGTATGGGCTGGTTTCCCGGCTATGCCGTCGATGTTGAAACAGGCAAACGACTCAATATTTTCTTTGGTGAAAACTCTGTTTATGACCATAGACAATACGACGATGGCAGCATTCCATTTAAAAATGCCTTTCAAGGTGTTCGCCCAACTGGTGCGGATATGATGTGGAATCCAACCAACCAAGTCTCCATTAACACAAGTACATTTGCCGTTTATAATTTCGTAGCTGGTTGTCAGCACTACATTTATGTAACGAGCCAAGAGTACGATGGCTGTGCTGATATACGCACTAAATTGACAGGAACAAGTCTTTCTGCCCGCGTCAATGCAATGGCTAATATTACGTGGACAAGCGTGCCACTTCTACAAACAGGCACACAACTCCTGTCTTATGCCAATGGTTTGATTCCAAATGAAACAACCGTCAAATTGCGTGTCGAAAACCCATACGCAGTATCAAAAGGAACTGGCATAAAAAATGGTTATCCGACCTATCAATTTACCTTAGCCGGGCAGCAAGCGCAAGCCTTGGCCACACAAGTAGAATATGATAAATCGCTTGACGAGATTCGAGCAGTACCAAACCCATATTATGGTTATTCTGCTTACGAAATTTCACAATTTACGAATACCATAAAAATTACAAATTTGCCTGCACAATGCACTGTTACGATTTATACGCTTGATGGCAAATTTGTTAGACAATACAAACGCGACGAAACTGGTATCCCTCAAAATGTGAAACAAAACCCAGAAGGACGCAATAATCCGGGTATCAATATTTCACAAATTGTGCCTGCATTGGAGTGGGATTTAAAAAATAATAAAGGCATTCCAGTAGCCAGTGGTGCGTATTTGATTCATGTCAATGCACCCGGCTTAGGCGAGCGTGTTATCAAGTGGTTTGGTGTAGCAAGACAATTTGACCCAAGTGGGCTTTAGTTTTCGTTTTTCGTAAAAATTTAGAAAAACACGGATTTTACAGGTTGAATAGATTTTTCACCAATTAAATGCTTAAACCCGTCTAATCTGTGTTTTTTTTCAATTAAGATTTTTTTGTAAGTGTTTTCCAATATTTTGCGCGAAGTTTTTTAAAAAATTGTGCCTTTTTAGCTTTAAGACTTCGTGGTACCTTATGATTAATTCGGCAAAAATTTGTGACAATTTTTATTCTTGAATATTCCAAAAAAAAATAATAACTTGGCGCAATAAATTTAAATTAAAACTTATGCAACACGAAACAGTACTTGGTATTGATGTGGGTGCATCAGGGCTAAAAGGTGCGATAGTTGATGTCAGCACAGGTAAATTAGTTTCTGAACGGCATCGCGTAGCGACACCTCACCCTTCTACTCCCGAAGCAATAGCACATACGTTCAATAAAATTGTAAAACATTTTAATTGGAAGGGTCCTATTGGCTGCGGTTTTCCTGCAGTCGTAATAAATGGTATGGTCAAAACTGCAGCTAATATTGATGCCAGTTGGGTAAACATTGATGCACAAGACCTTTTTTCAAAGGAAACAGGTTGTCCTGTTCTTATTTTCAATGATGCTGATGTAGCTGGCATTGCAGAGCTTTATTTTGGTGCAGGCGATGGACAGAGCGGTATGGTAATTATGATTACGCTGGGCACTGGCTTAGGCTCGGTCATTATTGTTGATGGCGTTTTGGTGCCTAATACCGAATTGGGGCATATTTATTTGGAAAATATGGACGCAGAAAAGTATGTTTCAGATGGTGTGCGCAAAAAACAAGACCTTTCTTGGCCTGAATTTGGCTTTCGTTTGAATAAATACCTGAATCACATCAACTTTCTATTTTCGCCTGATATGCTCATTTTAGGCGGTGGTGGTAGTAAGCACTTTAAACATTTTTCTGAATATTTGGACTTAAAAGAGAAAATCACGACAGCCCAAATGCTCAACGAAGCAGGCATCATTGGTGCTGCTTATTTTGCTTATTGTAAAACGAATGGGTTGACCTTGCGTGGCGTGAGATAAAAAATAAAAAATAGAGCGAATAAAATGAATTGGGTGTATAACAAATTTACACATTAAGCAGTTTTTTTATTTTTAATAATATTTCTGACGCTATCCCACTTATCACTTAAATAGGCAACTCTCAAATTAAGCATATTTTGAACACCTTTTTCGGACCA
>CAJPEV010005141.1:0-16789 GCA_905338385.1 Darwinula stevensoni
TACTGGCAGAAGACAAATGCGATGAACCAGCAAGATGGAGCACCTCCCATTATGCAAGAGGAGTGCGTGAGTACCTAGATGGAACGTACCCAAATAATAGGATCTGACCTCGTGGGGCATACCAATGGCCGGTCAGGCCTCCTGGCTCAACTCCTCTGGATGACTTTTTATAGGGCTATCTTGAAACTGTCGCACTCAACCCTAACTAGAATATAGAGGTTGCGCCGACAGACATCCTCATTAGAGAGGGAGGCATCATACCGTTGTGACGTCATCCAGGAAGGGCATAGATGGATTGGCGAGAGTGAAATGTTGTTGCGGTTGCGTCATCCTCTAGACGCTATGCTAGGAATATCGCCAGTTTTTAGCATGGCACTTCTCTACCTTTCTTGCGGTCCTTGCCGCATTCTCCCCTTTCATATGCTTCATCCTGATGAAGGTCCTTGTTCGAATAAATTAGAAAATAGCTCCCTTGGGCATGTTCGAGTACTTCTTCTGCAATTCAGATGTTAAATCGTTGATCACGTTTTTCCCGCTCCGGATATCATCTCCATGGTGTGCCGAAAATTCTTGTTCCAAAATCGTGGCATCTGTAAGCCATGTTGGGGAGGATTTCATCAAGCCACCACGACAGTTTCTTCGAATTCGGGAATCACTCTCTGGATCATGAACTGGAGAGGAGCCTAAACTTGGAACTTTTGCAGCAAGTTTGAATGCGACATATGCGGCCACGTGCTTTAACGATTGATCCTCTTGCTTTAATTCCCCTATGTTGTCTGGTAAGTCAGAAGCTCGTATACATTCTCGAAAGGATTTCGCATTTCATTCCGCCTTTAGGCATACTTCTTGGTCCTTCCGTTCTTCCACTGTGTGCGAAGACAACTCGTCCGATCGAATGTCAATCATGAGACTTGCATTATTGCCTTAAACACTACAATGCCTTGATAGATGCAGACTCTGGCCAGAGCTCAAAAGCAAGGACCTTATTCTGACATTGGTTGAAATGAGTGTGGAGCATGTATCAAACCTGCATGCTGCTCTGATTTGACTGAATATGTTTCCTAGGAAATATTGAATCAGGCGCGATGTCAGCACTGGGAATACCTCTCGTGAAGATGGGAAGGCAGCTTCTTCCGGGATGCAACAAAAACAAGGATTCCTTTCTGACATGGAAGAGATTTCTTCCCATTTGCTCTCATGTCTTCACAAAGATCATTCATACGATCTAGAGTGGCGTTATGTTCTGTAGTCTTCATGCCATATCCACAACGCATGGGGTTCCCCTTATCAACAGGCGTTCATGAATTGAAACATCTAAGTAAGAGTCCACCGGATCAATAAAATCAGATTGGGCTTTGCTTTGTGGGCAGTGAAACTTTAAGGCCTTTCAACTGTATAAGAAAATACCTCTGCTGCTAGCCGAACTCCCTGTCTTTCAGTGCCAGATACGGCGAGACGAGAACACATGATATTCGGAACAAATTTTAAGCTCATTACTATCCAAAGAGAGTTGCTGTATCTCCTTTCCCACTATTTCACCTGCGGGAAGAACGAACCCTTTGTCGAGTAACCTCAAGAGTTGGATTTTTTATGCACTCTGTAAGCCAATATTTATTTATATACCAAGTTTCAGATGTCTAACTTCACTAGAACATGGTTAAAATTAGCCTCAGTCTCTCAGTCACTCACGATCGCCGATAAATATTAGATTGTTCTTCTCATGAGAAGATCGATGTCCACAATTGTCTCCCCAAAAGTAAAAGCGTATTACTCTGGAAGTTTACATCCGATTTCAATTTTATGTTTGTTGATGTGTAACTTTGTTCAAGTTTCTTATGGAATGTTGGAGTTTTCCTTAGTAAAATTCAACTGGCCATCGTTTGAGTCAAATATCATTGAAATCGGATGGGTACTTCCTGAGTAATAAGCTCTTAATTTGGGGAGACAATTGTGAACCACCCTGTATTTCATGGTGATTCACAAAATGTTTTCCTCCTGTGTCTATTAAAGATATCTTCTATAATTGTTTTCCATGAATTGCAGGAATTTTAAGATCATCTGGCGCTGCTTCTGTCGCGAATCTCTTGCGAAAACTAAATCCGATGAAGCGGGTTAAGAGTTCGACCCGAATGCGGGGTTCGGTTCTTGAACGAAGAGCACTCCTAAAACATTTTGAATCCCATTCGGATCCTCCTGCATCCTCGTAATCTTCCGTAGCCCCACCGACATAGGACGTATCAGTGTTTTCCAAGAGAGAACCCCCCCCCCCCCCCCCGACTTATCTTTGTAAGTACTCTTCAAAGCTTGAAAAATAGAGGTGCCATTTTCTTAGGGGGTGCCCCATGCCCGATTCCTCACAAGATCCTTCCTGCCACTCCACAAATCTAGAAACAACGGAACGGAACAGTGTCCGTTGTTCACGGAACAACGAATAACTAAAGCTAGTTCGCTTCTAGAGCGCAAATTACTCATATAGCCTTTCTAACGAGCTTTTCCATGAGTACGGTGCCTAATCTCTGATTTAAATTTAATAGTTACAGTCCATTTCATGATTCAAATTGTGCGCAATTGCTCAGTAAACGTTGCTACGATGGGTGCTGTTCCACTGCGTCTAGGTGTTTAAATTCCTGGTGAGTTTCAATTTACTATGAGTTTTTCATTCATTTCAATATTAATACCCCTTCATGAAGTCCTTTCTGACTCCAAAATGAATTATGTAGCAAAGTGAAGAAAATATTCATAGAAACTATATTTACTAAGCAAATGTGATTACATTTTGTTAGGCACCATATGACACATCTGTCATCTCATGAGAACAGTAGGAATGGTGCATTACAAGTGAAAGTGCCTATGGTTTAGAATATTTTTATTACTCCACGTATACACTGCAATGGGTCGATTCCTGTAGTTAAGGTAATAATTGCATCCATACAGTATATCACAGCGAAAAATACCGTGACATACATGGCATGACCGCATTAGTGGAAGAATCGAAAATTTTAGGCTATACGTCAGCAATAAATGTCAGTCACCAAAATTGAGACAATTACATTTATTTGTTTTTTAATATAAATAGTATAAATAAATGTTCATTGTCTTAGTTTTATCGTTAACTTATTCCCCAACTATTTTACTGAGAGCCCTCGATGATGTGAGAAATATGTAACCAAGGTGATCAGTATTCTGCAGTTACATCTAAAGGTTGACATTTTTAAATTGCTTAGGCTCTTTCCAATTTCAATGGGATGATTACGAATTGTATAATTAATTGAAATGCCTGTCGTTAATAGGAGTAACTTCGGTTTTTATGAAAATCATAATATACTGAGAGCCTAGGCATTCATTTTGTGGCAATCTGTACACGCGCTAATTGAATGATTGGCGAAAAACATACCAGAGTTGCAACCAATGCTGAGTATGATGTCCTCCCTTCTCATCCTTTCGAGAACTTTGAGTAATTTCTTTTTTGTATCGTCTGGATTTCTTCGTAAGAGAATGGAGAATATGTACTCTATTTTGGACCGATATTCCTGCTTCTTACTGATATCCTCTTCCTGGGGCAATGAGATGAGGTCTTCTCCACTCAGTTGGATGACGAAGTTTGTCATATCTATCAAGATGTTCTCATTAAACAAAGTATTTCTCAACCGTCTGATCCAATCCAAAGAGGGTGTGGGAGACCTGAAATCAGAAATTAAGGGCAAATGAAATGAATATGGGCGAGAAACTGCAAAAAAGATTTGCTGGCATCATTGCCAATTTCATTGCAAGATAATGGTGTGAAAATAAAGAAGGTTATTTATTCCGTGATGCGCGCAGGCGTACTACAAGAGTACTAGCAGAAATTCAGTCAGCTAAACAATGATGTACTATAATGAAGAATTATTTAAGTACCACTAACTCAAGTGTTGAAGGCAATATATCCGCATGCATTTCAGACTCGTTTGATTATTATTACCATTTACTGGCCAAGCTAAATTTGAGTCCTTTTGAAATGTCAAGAACTGGTTCTGCAAAAAAAAATTGGCATTCAAAACGGTGCCTATAAATCCTAGATGTATGAGAATATCTTGGCCTCTTCAATTTTACTAAGCATTTTTTGACAAGTGTGTAACGTTGTGTTGTACTTATGGAATGAATAGACGGTACACGAAGTGGAAGCAAATTAATGTAGCATTTTATAAGTTTTGAAACTCGGAAACAACCAAACCAAGAGATGTTAGCTTAATGAATTCGTTGCGAGTTTCTTCTTTCCGTCGAATGCGCATAGCATTTTCAATCTCGTTGTTCGAGAGATTACATGCATTGGCTCTTCCCACAACTCTAGAGAATTGCTGACTTGTCATCGCTAGAGTACTGGTAGAATGCTGAAAATAATATTGTTGTAAGTACTGCATCATATACATATATTTTCAGCGTGTGTCTGGGAATAATATTAGTAAAACTACCCTGGAAAGTAAAACAGGGATATATCCTTGTTTTCGTTTCTCTAATCCACCCTCCATATTCTTATGTATGCAAAACGTGAATACATTTCCTAATTAAGCACTCTCTATGATCATCACGTGAAATAGGTGAATGGCAATTTTCCGCCTAATTTCGTCCCATGATAAAATCGGTATAATGCAAGAGAGCACTTCTTGTAGTGAAGAAACACCTGTAGCCACACCGCGATCCGAAGAGACCCTGATCCATTAAAGGAGAGAAACTCGGGAAACATAAATTGGTCGATTTTAGCACATGAAGTGCATAAAACTACTAAAACTCGGATCTGTAGAAACGAATTATTCCCTTATGGAAATGTCTGCAACTTTCTTCAAGTCGGCGAAAGAGACAAAGTTAGGAAAATGAAGGAAAACTTCACGTCTGTTTCTTGTGCTCTCCTTTATCATCGCACCTGAGGAGTGGTATGTTACAATATTGACTTTCATTCATAAGCTTCATAAGACTTCATAAGCATGCAGTTTTGAAGGATACATCAGAGGGAGACCCAATTGAATTTCGAGTCAACATGTTGTCACATGGGAATTAGGAAGAGAGAATAAAATGAATGTCAAAAAAGTAATGATGTGACGAGAGGAAATGGAGACAGTAAAAAGATAAAATTGCATTTTTCTTTAGCTTCNGGTAGTTACACGAAAATAATTTTTCTACTAGCGACTGCTTAAAGGACTCACCGGTTGCTTTCTGAAGTTTTTACAGCGCTTGTCGACATTTTCCCTCCTAGTTCCTGAAATTATTTTCACCTTGAACTGAGGAATGATCAAAGAAAGTATCTTATAGCAGACATGTTCCACGAAAAAGCATCTGCGTTAATGATATCATATTCATCTTGATCTTGAATGTTTCACCACGATTGACATGGTTAGTTGACATCCATTACTTTGTGTTTCATGCTTTTTAAATGACAGACCCGGAACGATAATGCCACTTCGCACCTGCAAGAGAGGCATACAGGAGAAACATTGCTGACAATGTAGGCTAGGCGTAGTGTATTATGTTTTCAACTATATCCAAGCAAATTGGCCATAATATCTCCGGAAATTCGCATGTGACTACACTCCACATTTCCTTTTAAATCGATTTGGTGAAAAACGTGAGACGTGAGAACAGAAGAATGGGACAATTTTCGACGATTGTCAACAGGGTAATTACGATATTGAAAGACTAAAGCCCCACAGAAAGATCACTCACAGCGCAATTGTCGGGGCCTCGCAACTGATACCCAATCCCAACTGCGACCCATGTTCCCTTGCCTTCTTATCACAGAGATAAGATTCCAAGCCTGAGGATAGGACGTTGGAATGGATTGCTCTCTCAACCCCCTGCATCAGACGTCTTTCGGGGTAGATAGTGTAGTGCAGATAATCTGAAGAGCCATTCCGGTTTAAATACTGAATTTTCTGTTGCGAATATCCTGATATTTCTAGTGCCTTTTACGTATCTCTATTCATTCGTGGCTGACTAGACAAATATGGCGGTTTCATGCATTGCTTTTCACGACTAGCTTTGCCATTTTTGCTGGAAACCAATCATGTATATTATAGATTAACTAGTAGTTTTATATAAAGCTATAGATGACCCTTTGATCCAAGGCAAGACTCAACACAGAATTGTATGGGGTAGGACGTCAGACTAAGGCGAAATTCAAGGAAGCTGTAAAGTATATCAGCATGTAGATGATGACATCTACCAGGAATGATAAAGCCAACGCCTCCAATTCTGCTGATGAATCTTGTAGTGGTGGCAAAAGCGAGTTTGATCCACAATGCTCTCCTATAACGTGACCCACAGTCCACTACAAAGGTTCACAGCATGAACAATGTTCATTCACAGCGTCCCTACGCTATTAAAGACCACCTGGACCATATGTTGAGACTACAGAGATTATTCTCGCTACAATCATTACCGCCCCAGCAACCTTTTATTGAATGCATATATTCATACAGAAGGAAAGGAACTTCACATTCCCGTGATTCTCTGACGTAACGAAAATTTTGAGAAAAGGAAGCATATGGTATTGAAGCAGAGGAGCAATGTCATTATCTCCAGTCCGTAGTCGATATCGCAGAGATAACGAAAAAACTCAGACGCAGAAGTTCTTTCTCATGACTTCATCTTCCAATCCAGATTTTCCCTATGCCCATCACTTCTGAGAGATATCCAACCCGTGATTAACGGTTCAGATATGCTGCTAGAGGAACTCGGGGCAGATAACATACCGGGCGTTCCACTTTGAAAGCCCCCCCCCCTTCCAGTACCGAAACTTATAGGGCTAGAAAAAAAAGCTCATGTCTCCTTAGGATGAGCTTTCACTTTCGAATCTAAAGATATACGTTAGTATGTTCTCATCTGCATGTAGATTCAGGGATTTTCCAGGCCATTCCACATTTCCAAAAAATCAAGAAGTGTCTTCCAGCGCTTTCTGCAGGGTCAAAGCCTTGAAGCATGGAGCTTCATCACGCAGAAGAGGAATCACGTGAAATGAACACAGCATCACCGGTTCCGGCATTACCAGCGTCTCGAAACTTAGCATGGATGTGATCAATTAAGCTAATTTCTTTACCATCATCTGAATTCTGAAAGAATGAAATGGAATTACATGAGACTCAACATTGAAAAATGATTCCATAGTAATTTGTTCTAGCTTATATAGCTCAGGCTGTGAAGGGGCGGTGCTGCCTCTGTGAAACATATTGTATAGTGAGATCCTTTTAAAAGTATATGAAAAGTATACTGACTTTTTATAGCCTAGCCTATGGCCTAGAATGACAGAGCTTTGTAGGCCTGGCGCTTCAGGCTGTGGATAGCCTGGCCTATGGCCTGGAATGTCATCGCATCGCCAGCCTCGTGCATTAGGGGTGACTCCCGCCACAACGTTCGGCTTCTTTCAATTAAAGTATTCGAGAAGTTAGATTGAACGCTTTCCGTTTCTGTTCTTCAGGGAGAAGTACTCTGTCATTTGTTGAAAGTTTCCAAAGAGACAGAGTAAAATGATCTTTGGTATTAATGCGGCAGCTGTTTTCCACAGCAAAGCTGACAATCAGGTTTGGATTTTCGGCATTATTCCGGGTCGGCGTTTTTTCGCCACATACTTTTTTTCTGACATTCAGAGATGTTCATTGCTTTCGCTCTCATTCCGTTTCGGTGGTATCCCAGTTCGGCGTTATTCATCGTTTCGTCATTCTTTTATCGAAAGGATGCTTTCTCGAGATAATTTCTGCTTGGCTGTTTTCCACTTAGACCTGCCTTCCGATTCCGTATAATCCCTGTTCGACACCGCTCAGGTTTGGCGCTTTTTGGTTCGCGTTTATCCTATTGACCCTCTCGGGCTTCAGGAGGACTTGCTCAAGAAGTGAAAGAATTGGACCCGCCACACCTTGGACGCAACTTTTTTCTTCCCAGTGAGAAAACGAGAATCCACTGGACGAAATGGTGAGAGAAAGCTGCTGAGACTGAAGAGTGTCTTTATACTACAGGGTGGCGCAGAAAAATGTTTCAATTTCATTATTCTATACTTTCCGTATTCATTAAGGTAGAAAAATAAAATCCAAGGGTTACGAAGATCGTTAATAAGTTTGAAAATATAGATTTTTTAGTATGAGAGGGTACTTTTCTAAGTCCTTCGAATTCCAGCAGAGAATGATCATATCTGATTAGTGCTATGAGTAGCAAAGTGATAGTTTCTACTCTCAAGAGGACACCGGACGACAGGCCGGCATTATGCTCTCTGGCGCCAATATCGGCTTCATTAACGCTTGTTAGTATTGTTACTGCCCTGGTGAGAGTAAGTGACAACCGAATTCTCGACATGACTTGTCCTCCTTGATACCAATTCAATGCGAGTGGCATCCTCTTGCAATTGCATTCTCATCGAATTTGGGGTTTCTGCCGGGCTCTTGTGCTCCATGCTTTCCGAGAATGCATTCATTTTTTGCTCATGACAAGGCATTACGAAATTAACGAGGACCTTTAGCACTTGTGCCTCAATATGTATTAGCTATTTCTAAGTAAAGCGAAATATCTAGTTAGAATGCACTATTTTGTTGCCTACATAATGGTTTCGCGAACCCGAAACGCGTGTTACCTGTGAAAATACCGCCAGGAAGTTTGCGACAAAAAGTCACCTTCACAGGGCGGAAAGCACTTTCTGTTATCTCCCCGAAACTCATGCAGCGTAATCCTCGAGTAGTACTAACACTCGCCGGGGATGACTCAAACAGACGGTGATTTATTCGCCATCACTCTTCTCCCCTGGAAGCATTGTGTATCCGAGTAAATGCCAGATGCCAGGGTAGCGCCTCTATTATTTCATATCTCATTATTTTGCTTAAAACCCTAGACCTCATGCACCGATTGGATCCAGCCTATGGTCATTATCATTTTCATAGTCGATATATATGCAATGGCATCCATGACGTCATAAACCTTGATGTCCATTTTTTTTCTCCTTGTGCAAAATTGAGCTCCTAACGAAAATATAATAAAAGGTACGTTGGATCAACTTTTGGTGCATGAGAAGGCCATATCCTTGGACACTAAGGATTCAGTGTACACAATTTTTGCGCTATATATCCAGCAGTAAGAATGCTAGAGCTCTAACAGACACATACGACGAAGTTTTAACCATTTCATACCTGAATTAAGGCCGCCATCGGAATAACCTCCTTTTTTTGCATTTTTCAGCTTTTTCATTATTTTAATTGAAATTTTCGTGTTTACATGTACTTTTCATGTTTTTCGTTAATAAATTTACCATATCATATCATATATTATATATTAAATTTTTATTTAAATAACTGAAGATTACAAAACTAAGGGGTTAAAGGTCTATGATAGAACTGAGCCAAGCATAAGTGTCCCCGTTGTAGCGTAATATGGAGCGCAAAGTCACGAGAATCCAAGACATTGCCATAGACACAATATTAAGATGAGCAGCTGTTCTATTGATCCCAAGTATAGACGACAATGACAGGTATTATCACCGCTTTCGTGTGAATGTATCAGGCGATTCTTATCCACCTGTGAGATTTTTTTAATGTACTGGAGGCATTCTAAAGAAGGGTCCCCAGCACTACTGTTTCAATAATTTTTTTTTTCAAACAGGAAATAGAGCCTCGATGCATATTCGGTTTTTCATATAATTCGAAATATATAATTGTTTAGAGTCATATCCTCATTTGGTTCAATTACCAATACTGAGCCTCGCACGATGTCCATAATACGCGTTTGCTTACGTTAAGTATAACATATGCTTTGCTGTTGTGCTTTGACTTGCGGGTTAGACTTATACCTATAGGTCAAGGAGCAGCATTAAGCATTGACTTAGCATTTGCATTTCTTGTGATGCCCAAATCTGCTCCTTCCGCAATTTTTTGATGACATAATCCAAGGGCCTACTCTGATAATGACAACATATCGACCTTCTTGGCTAACTTCCATTATTCATAATCTGACATGAAAAGATTGCTAGTATAATGAGTAATAATTCGTGAATTTTCATAAATAGACGTAAGAATAATTAAAATCCGAGAGAGTACAAGTTTCCTGGCACGACTGAGAAATTCGACTGTTAAATTTGACTTTCTCATGTCGAACATGCTTTTCCCTTATGTCTGGCATCCAGCAGAGTGACACATTTGACATTCCTTGTCGCATTTGAATTATTTACGTCCATATTTGTCATAGAAAAGCTATAAAAGTTCTCAAGGTTCTGCATTAACGGTTGTTGAAGGCTGGAACGAATACTTACCTCTCCATCAACATAACTGTTACGGCATGCGAATAAAACCTTGCACAGTGGTGGCAGGCGTCCGTTAAAAGCTTTGCAGCGAAACTTGACGTTTTTGTAATGGGTTTTTAAGCGACACGGTCTTCCCTTTCATTTGAAATATTTTTTATGAATTATTTTGGTCTTGTTTTTCATCAGCCTGCATGGCCTTACTTCGATGACCACATAAAGATGACTGGCATACGTGAAGAGGACTGCATGTGTTGCGATTCAGTCGAAAACCCCGTTATAATTTCATGATTGCTAGGCATTGTTGACAGTGCCTTTCGTGGTAATATGGGCACCTTCTTTCAGTGTAATGTGTTCATTCCAATGTCAACTATTTATTTGCGCTTCATATGCGAACAACGTTTCAGGAAGACTCCAATATGTATATCAAACTTAGAGAACATGCAAGCCTGGCTTGTCAAGGCTTCCCTCTTATGGTTCCAAGAGATTTATGCTTGGACCCACGAGCAAGAATTATTCATATGGTGGAACTTGGATTTGCCTTGACATTTTTTCCCCGTAGGTGTGGACAATTCAAGTCCAAAATTTCCTGTTCTTTTCTTCTATTTCATGTGGAAAGAATCACTTTCACGACAATTAACGTATTTTTACATTTATTTTATATTAACTACTTGGACGCACGTTTTACCCAAAATAGCCGGAGGAATATGTGTAGGATTCATGCTTTTATTGTCACCATCGGAACTGAAATTTGATTTAGCATGCAAGTTTGTTCGGTATTGAATATCAGTTGCAAGGATGAAATTATGGTTTATCTATTCATCTTTCGCTAAATGCATTTAGACGTCCATATTCTTCCGAGATACACTATGCGCTCGTGGCGCCCTTGGAAATTCTCAAGTGGCGGATATTTACTTCCTCTGTGCTTGCTGGTCGATTCTGGTCCCATAGTATTCGCAGGGTGCGATTATTTGCGGCAATGGACCCTAAGGCGAGAAAGAACCTTCAAACAGCCAAATGCAAATCTGATTTTATTCCCTGCGATTTAAAAAAGATCGGATGAAAATGAAAATATCAACTTCACTCCTCACTTCGAAATTCACCAGTATCCTAGCAGCATTATTACAGAAACTAAAGCACTTATAATGACGGTATATGCACTTGACTTAATCACATTCTAATGAATGAATGATATCGGGACTATTAAGACCTAGGCCTGTTCCACAATATCGGTTTCTAAGTCTTATTCTGTGATATAGAGGAAAGATGCTGGATGGAATAGTTTAATTACATGCGTTCCAAGCACCAGATTAGTGATGAAGTGACCCAGAGGAATATTAAAATGCTAAGCCCTCTCTTAAATCGGTCATGGGATGGTTGCACAATGCTAATATTTTTTGCTAAGAATGGGTAGACAGCTCACATACACGAGATAAATTGAGCTCCCCATATGTACTCCTGAGGAAATCATTCGGTATCGTCTCTTCAGATATCAATATGCAAGAATTGGTTTTGGATAGCAGCGTGCCACCCTCAACCAATGGTAAGGAAACACTATGCCAAAGTTCTTAGAATATACCATTAATTTCTCCGTGTAATCCAAAAACATCGGCATACCCATTCAGTGACGAAAAATTGTATTGATGTACTGAATATCACACCAATAGAGTGATATTCAGTACATCGGCAGAATCAGAATACTTCAAATATTGCTGTTGAGCCAACGATTTATTGTGCAAGTAGAATTTGCACGCTATGTCACGCAATGAAACAGCCCTACCAATATTTCGTCTTTGGGTTTGAAGGTTGGATATTCCGATGCCAAAAGTGTGGGGGAGAATGTGAGGTACTATGTTAATACATAAATGAAATCCCGGGAATGTCAGTGTAGTGTTTCCCTACCGTTCCTCCTCGACTTCCAATGATTTTGCATCAGCCCGAGTACGTAACGGTAGCAATAGAATTCAATTATCATGAAGGGGATATAATGTACGTATGCTTGCTATCAGGTCATAACCAGGTATAGAAACTATAACCGCTGCCAAACATCTGAGGGAGTCACCATCGAGAAATTCATGAGGTCATTTGAGAAATCAATCATTTAACAGAATAATAAATCGACAGCATGGTCGGACGCCTTTAGTCTCAGCTGGAAGAAGTTCTTCTAGGAAGGACATTTCCAGCAAATCTTCCTGTGACGTTTCCAGGCGGATCGTAGTAAGCCACGATAAACCACGTCTTTCCGTCTTCCGTCGAGGCCTTCCCCACTCCCAAGCGCTGTGAGTCCTTCCAAATCACTTGAGTCCCTATCGTGGAATGTGAGAGTCAGTACCAATTGTCAATCTTGTCTATTTAAGGTAATCAATATATTCTGAATTAGTGGTTGGATTGATAATCCGTGTAACGCACCTCCTGTGGCAGCATTTCCTTCGGGGTTCTGAAAATCGAAATCTTTCATCTTCTTGTACCAGAAGTCCACTACGTCCTTCGGAATGACGGTACAGCTATCGCCGCTGATTTGGTACAAGCAAGCGCCGTATTTCTCTTGCGGACGGTGCTTCATCCCTCGGTTCTCTTTTGCCAGTGTCTCTGCCCATTCTTGGCTCTGCCTGCTCAACTGAATTGTGAACATTCAAACAAGAGCATGAAGATGTCAAGATACCTAGAGTCAGATCTTATCTGTCATTCCCGGAGGTATTATGGGCAGCAATTGCGGTCGGTCTGTTTCTATTAAGTATTTATGTATTACCTCAGTAAGCAGTAACCATAGCGACCGGACAACACAACTCACTGCTCATTTCAGGCTTTCCGCTTGGGTCAGGGTGTCCGTCCTCCGCTGAAATATCTCTGTCCCTTCCAACCATCACGTATGATGAATTCATACAGTAGTAGACAATAGGACAGAGCGGCTGCTCGCTGCCGAATAGACAGGGGTGCTAGGGCTACGCGTGAAATGCCGTATCTGGCATCCTACACTTCATGCAAGTCACGCAACGCGGACGAGTGGACAATCGACAACTTGCCTAGTTGTCCAGATCTTTCATGAAAGCCTATGGGTACCAATGATAGCCAATAATAGCGAACCAAATTATGTACTTTATGGTTCGATGACTAGGATGCGGCAAATAAGAAAATTCCAGCCGTAATGGGGCCATTGGAATGGTAAATCTGTACTAAGGCTGGTACTCCCTAGTGTAATTATCGATTTGTTTTGTTTAATACTATATGTACTCAATTTCTCTTCACATAATTAATACTGTGTATTTTTCCTTTTATATATAGTAATTCCACTTTGACCGCATTACCTTGAGAAAGATATTTATATATTTCAATCTGGAAAATGAGGAATTATCGCTAAATACTGAATAATAACAGGGTATGCCAAGAGACCAACCTCTAAAACCGACATATCTCTATTAAGGAAGTCGCCATTTTCGAGAAACTTGTCATGTGTATATATTTCATGTTTCAAATTGGGGCTGCACCATATTTTGAAGGACTACCTAAACATACTTTCAGTTAAAACTCATATTTTTTTTTAATACACAGTATTTCGTACCTCTTTATCCAAAATTAGGAGAGGCGATCCGTGTTTCTTCCGATGGTGATTGTGTCGTTTCAGCATCCCCCTCTCGAAATCTGATTCTTCATCTGGAGAATGGTGAGAGTCTCCAAGGGGGGTGGTCTCATCATCGATCTTCATACGGCGAATGTTCTCGGCCTCGTCATCGACTTCGTTAGAGCGACTGGGGGCTGTGTCATGAACTACTTTTTTCCCAGTTTGAACGATGGGCCGTGGTACGAACTCATCGTAGCGTCTAGTGCAATTCCCTGGTGGATCATAATTACAGACGACGTACCAGGCCTTGCCATCTTTTGTCTTGGCTCTCCCCACCCCCAATCGACGACTTGTTGTCCACACCATCTGCGTGAAGTGGCCTATTTGCAAGGAAAGCATTGCCATCGCCATATATTGTTTTTCTCTGAAGCAATAGAACTCGAAAGCACTGACCAGTATTGCGTGACCAGCCAGCAGAGTTGAAATTGTAGTTCCGGATATCGTTGTACCAACATTCAACAGCATCTTTGGGCTTGACATGAGCTTCTCCCGTTGACCCGTACATAAAAAGATTTTCCCCGTATTGTTTCCCTTCATCTCGACCTGCGCCTTGCCGGTGTTTCAGTTCTTTCCATTGTGCCAATTGCTGCGCCCATGATTGGCTGTATTTGCACATCTATGAATAAATGTAACGATAATAATATGCTTATGATTACATCTAATTGAAAGAAAGATGGGACGGGGTATGATCTTTGCTATGCCATACGCTGATATGAACATGTTTATTAAACATATTCGATGTTTCTGTTAATGTATGTCCATTTCTCGTATCTCAATTTGTTATTGCTGTTTTTTAGGCATTTACATGAGCTTCAATTTTACAATTGCTGCACGATACTGAGAATTTGCAGTTTAAACGAATTCTGTAGCATTTTCTATTTTATGTTCGCATGACCTAAAAAGGAAAACACCACTCATTTGTACTGTCATATTCCTGAGTATTTTGCACTTTCAAATCATGTGTGCAATTGAGAATGATATCCATTATCCTCTCTCTTGGAAATCGATATATACAAATCGATCGATTCTCGACATGGGATATTAAAAGCCAAAAGGCAGCATTCATCCCATCAAATGTTAATGTGTTCCAATTTTACTAATAATTTCATATCAGCAACCGATAGAAATGTTATCATTATCATGAACTAGAGCGTTTCAATCACAGGATCCTGAAACAAGAAAGGAGCGATGGTTCTGATGTAGATGGAAAGACTATGGCGTTTAATATGTAGTTCCAGATGGCGTAATATTTCTTTATTCACTTCAAGAAGGATAGGAAGAGAAATTAATAATTTCCTGAAATGAACACTTTTGAAACTTCCTGTAGGTTTGGGGACTCGCCTCTTTGTCGAGGGTCAGCGGAGGAGAGCCATGCAATGCCCGATACTCGTTGTGAAGCTGCAGGACCTCTTCGGCGAAGGCCGCTTCGGACGATGAACCCATCTTGTTGAGGATTTATTTTCGATTCCTTTCCAGAAAATACTGGTCAGTGATGGTTCTGAATTTATTACCGCCCTAGTTCTCTCAATCAGGCAATATGCAAAACATAAAGTAAGGAATGTTCATAACCCATGCAGTGGAAATTATATTTTATTCTACAGGGTGATCCAAAAAGGTGTATCTAGAAATGAATAACTGTGAAAATTAAATACCTAAGTTTGGGGCTTAAATCTTGGTATCATGCATACAATTGTTCTGAGATTTCCGTGTGCAACGTCACACCTCAACAGGACCACCTGCAGGTTCACGACACAACCTGATCCGAAGGGATAGTTCATTCCAAGTTTAGGGGCTTAAATCTTGGTATCATGCATACAATTGTTCTGAGATTTCCGTGTGCAACGTCACACCTCAACAGGACCACCTGCAGGTTCACGACACAACCTGATCCGAAGGGATAGTTCATTCCAAGTTTTAGCAAGTTTCTGGGGGGTGATAGTGGCCACTGCTGGGAGGATTTTCTCTTTGAAGCTGACCAAATGAGCATGTCCAGAAATGTATACCCTGTCTTTTGCATGTCCCCCAGAAGAAAAAGTATGCTGGCGTTAGATCCGGAGAGTTAGGTTGCCACAGTATTCGTCCTCCTTGGCCACACCAGTTGTTGCTGAAGATCTCCTCGAGGTTATATTTATACATCAATGAACCAATGTGGAGGAGCACCAGCCTGCTGAGAAGCAGAGTTATCCTTGTCGTCCTCATCAAGGTGCATCATGCATGATCGAATGTATGGGCTTCTCTTTCACTATCACCTCCGACATGCTGCCTAAAACTTGGAATGATATATCTCGATGCATTAGATTGTGTGATGAAGTGCAGCTGGTCATGTTGAGGTGTGACGTTGCGTACAAGAACTTTAGGACAACAGTGAGCATGGTAACTAGTTTAAAATGCCAAATTTAAGTGTATTTGGTTTGGGAAATGCATTATCATTGGTACACCTTTTTGAATCATCTTGTATATGAAAAAATCGATGTAGACAGAAATGAGTGTTGAAGACAACATACATACCTCATCCCCAAAGTATATTTCAGCAAATGGCATTTTCCTATTCTAGCCAATTAAGGATGCTCACATATTAATTCAGAATGCAATCTACTAATCGTTGACGATGATGAATGGCACAAAGGCGTACTTCCCTTACTAAAACACTGAACATTATTCCAAAAATGTGATACACTTTGCACAAGTGAAAAGATAGTCGAATTCTAGAAGAACTGTTTACTTATTAATCATGCCCTTTCCAAATGAAAACTACAAAACAATTTTTAAATATCGAGTAATGCGACATGCCTAGCTTTTTTAATGCGGAAATAATAACGTCTTGTCGGAAGCATGGAAGTTTGTCCGGATGTTCATTAACACGTTGGCAACAATGCGTCCTGATGCCAGGATGCAGATTTTTTTTCAATGAATACCCTCTGGAACTGTTG